>JAQIFY010001386.1:0-14216 GCA_028533085.1 Varecia variegata | reverse complement strand
TAACAATGTTAATAAAACATGTATCAAGAACATACTAGGTGTTCAATATTCTATATAATATTGATGTGGAGACAGAGCACAGTGATTTTATATATATATCACTCATATATTGCAAATATATCAAACAAAAGAGATATCTGCCATTTAAGAGTATTGTCTATGGAGCCCTATTGACATCCTGAGTATCTTAGAATTTTCTATTTTAGAGTTTAATTTTCAGCTTTAAAAATCTGAAAATTAAACTTTTTCAGTGGTTCCATTGTTTGACAAATTCTTAAGATTCACACTACCAAAAATGGTTCAGTATTTTAAAAGTTAATATAATGTATGAACTAAATGAATCATAAGAGAAAATCTGTATGATCTTTTTGATAGATATGAAAATTTGATAGAGTTCAATATTTTCCCTGATTTAAAGAAATTTCAAAATAAACTAGTAATTTAATGACTTTTTTAAATGATAAAGAATACATATTTGGAAACAGTAGCCGGGATTATATTTACTGAACACTAAAAGAATCCCATTAAAGACTGGAATGAGACAAGGATGCTCTCTAGTAGCAGTATTAAAAAAAAATGGTTAGAAATTATAGTCAATGAAATAAGACAAGAAAAAAATGAAGACACAAGAAAAGAAAGATTATACAAAAAATTATTTATAGATTATGGAAAATGCAATAAAACTAATTTTAAAATCATTAGAGCCTACAAAGAAATACAATATGTTAACTGGTTACAAAATAAATATACAAAAAAGAATAACTTCCCATTATAGCTCCAATGACATTTAAAAACATAAAGAAAAACAATCCATTCCATATAGGACCCCAAAATATATAATATCTAGGAATAAATACATAAAGAAATTCTATGCTTTCTTGTAAAGAAAACTAAAAATATTCTACTAAATAATATAAAATGAATACTTGAAACCCACATCATATTTCTGGGTGGGAAAGCATACTATTTTAAAGATATAAATTTCTTCTCAAACTAAATTATAAACTAGGAATCTGTTGTAGAATTTGAGAGCTTATTCTATAATTTAATATAGAAGGCCAAACTTTTAAAAATAGCTAGAAAATTTTTAAACAATCTTTACCTACCAGCTATAAAAATATACAGTTTGAAAATAAATACAATACAGCACTATTGTCAATATAGAGAAAACAATCTGGCAGAATAAACAGAATTTCCAGGAAAAAGTACTAATCCTTATGTTATGATTTACATATGGTAAATTTACTTCATAACAGTAAAAAATGTTTGGATTATTGAACAAACAATATATAACAAATTTCTCAAGTAACCATAAAAAGAATTAAGATAGATGCATTTTTCACATCTTACACCAAAGTATTTTCCAAATGGACTAAAAAAATTTAAGTGTAGAAAAATGAACTCATGTGAATACTCAAAATATGTGTAAGGTATATACTGTGTTTGTATAATTTGGGAATGGGGAAAGGCTTCTCTAAGTATGGCATTAAACCTTGCAAACATAAACAGAATAGACCAATAGACCAAACAAACACACAAAAACTTATAGTTGCAAAAGTTTTAAAATTGTATTATGAAATGAAAAAAATCTATTTGCAACATATTATAACAAAGTATTTTTACTAAAAGATTTTTGAAATCAATAAAAACTACAAATCATGCTTTTTAGGGAAAATATTCAAAGGAAATGAACAAAAGCAATTCACAAAAGAAGAAATATAAACGTCCACTAAACCTACAAAACTTGATGAACCTCAGAAATGCAATTAAAATTTCACTGGGATTTTATTTTATTAATTATTAATAAATTGTCTAGAATCATAAACAATAATACTCAGTGCTAAGAAGCGTAAGGGAAAATGATTTCTTCTTCTAAATCATAAGTTTCTGATGGGTCTATAAATTATTATGATCTTCTTGGTGGGGAATTTGGCAATGCTTGTCAGAAACTTGAAAAAATAGCTATCTTTTGATCTAACAATTTCTCTTCTAGTTATTCATCCTAATAAAATAAATAAGGATATTCTGAAATAGTCATCTACAAAGATGTTTATCACCGTGCTGCTTAGGACAGCAAAGATGGAAAACAACAAAGTTTCCACTAATAGAGAATTGATTAAAAACATTATTGTAATATCATACAATGAAAAAAACTTCAATTTTTACAGTTATGTATTATAACACATGTAATTTAAAATTATACTATATAGTATAATTATTTATAATATTTATCATTAACATTGAAAGATGTTCATATTACATGAAATGAGTAAACATACTTATGAGTTAGTTTTGTAGAGTCCACTTAATAGGTTTTTCTTAGCCTTTCTAAACAAAAGGCTGAAATTTCAAATAATTAAGTCTCATTTCTAAAATCAGAATGTTATGTATGTTTTGTTTTCTGTTACATATTGGAATATTGTATAACCTCATATTTCTTTCATTTAAACAAATAAACTTCACTCACTAACATGGAGTAAGGCAAAAGCTACACTAATCTTTCTTAGGGAAGTAATCATTAACTAGAATTAAGGCACTGTAATAATGAACAGTGATTTTCATGAAACCATTCCATTTCTTTCTTTATTTTCTATTTTATTTTTTTTAGAGACAGGGTCTTCCTCTGTCACACAGGCTGGAGTACAATGGCATGATCATAGCTACCTGTAACCTAGAATTCCTGGGCTCAAATGGTATTGCTGCCTCAGCCTCCCAAGTAGCTGGGACTACAGGTATGTGCCATCACACATGGCTAATTTTTAAAATTTTTCTGTAGAGACAGGGTCTCACTATGTTGCATAGGCTGGTCTCAAACTCCTGGCCTCAAGTGATCCTACTGCCTTGGCCTCCCAAAAGCACAGGGATTATAGGTGTGAGTTACTGTGACCAGCCCCCATTCCATTTCTAACAAAAATATTAAACATTTATTCAGGAAAAGGGAACATTTTGAAAGGAAAATAAAACTTTTGTAAATATTGGGGTCATGAGATACTACAGAAATTGTTTTATGAAATGCTGAAATAAATCTTGTCACAAAAAGCAGGAAAAAATCTGAAGATACATGCAATGATCAAAACATTTAATAAATTGTAATTTATTTCCTGCTAGGAACTCAAATCAAGAAATATCTTATTTTTACAAATATTCTATAAAATACAAGGGAAAACATTTTTTAAAAATGTATAGACACCAATGATAAATTAATTCAACTGGTAAGAAATTCTAAAGATTCGACTTTTCATACATCAGTACCCCAGTGAATTGTAAATGTCACTCTAATACTAAAAGGTCAGATTCTTAGATCTATTCCTGCATTAGCACTCCTCATATACATATAACCTGTCAACCTTTGCGCACTATATACTCTAGTCAGCCAAGTTAAGAATTTAAATATCAGGATAGTCCATTCTTTTGCCAAAGCTTCAAAATGAGGAGCTCGAAATGGGAAGACTGTTCCCTTAAGGGAGATTTCTCCAAAGATGAGAAATCTTTGCCTGGTCGAACTCATTTATTATCACAATCTAATTATGTTTTACAGCTGCCCATGGGATGTCTAAGAATACATTTACAGCTTTAATCCAAGGACTAACGTTAATGCTTATTTAATAATCAGTTCTTTGATTATCTCTATCATTGAGATAAATATGATTGAGACAAGACAGGAAGTGATCATTTCTGTCTTAAACTTATTCTGACCTTCAATCTTGGTTTCCCCATTTATAACTGTACATACATGAGTAGAGCAGTGAACTTAGCCTCATTAAAAAAAATCAGACATAGTGAAGATTTTCTTAGTTTCATGAGCAACCTTCCAAGTGCACAAGAACATCGAGAGCTCTATGTGCAGCCTTTTGGGAAATGCTTGTCCTTTCAGCTCCACACCAACCCAGGGCAGAAGCTGAATTCAGCCTGGACTGACGTAGGACTGGGTCATAGGAAAATAAGCCATTTTAATTCTTGCTTTGGTTCTCATTAGGGGTAACAATGAATCCAGATTTGGAGGCATTGCTCTTACAACATAAAATTTGCAAGCAAGTCACTGAAGACAAAAAAAAAATTTCCCAGATTCTTCAGATTCTCCAGAGTGGAGATACCACATCTCTACCCACTTTTTTTTTAAAAAAAGTCTAAATCCAGTGTGTCCAGACATTTAAATATGGAGCAAGCAAGTTTTATGTGTAACTATTATCCTACTGAACGCTGCTAAGTATTACTTCAACTCATGGTAGAAATGGCTGAAGAGTAACTAAGAATTTTTTCCAACATTTACTGACATTCTATTATTTTTCTGAGAAAGAACCACTCAATCAAAAAAGATCTCATTAAAACTCCCATCTCAATTACAGTGAGTAAAATTAATATTTAAACAGCAAGTCATGCATCCTATCCTCTGTTTCATGCCTATAACTGATTGATTTTAAATGGTTTATGGAAAAGATCTGGGTGTCTGTCAACTGACCATATTTGTTGATGAGATGATTTATTTTATTTTTTAATTGACAAATAATAATTGTATATATTCATGGGGTGTATAGTGATGCTTTGATATGTACAATGTATATGGTGATGAGATCAGGGTAATCTCAAACATTTATCATTTCTTTGTGTTGAGAACATTCAGTAGCCCCCTTCTAGCTATTTCAAACAATATGACACATTATTGTTAACTACAGACATCCTACAGAGCTATAGAACACCAGGACTTATTCCTCCTATGTAGCTATAATTATGTATCCTTAACAAATCTTTCCCTGTCCCTCACTTTCCCCTACTCTTACAAGCCTCTAGTATCCTCTGTCCTACTTTTTACTTCTATGAGATCAACTTTTTTAGCTTCTACATATGTGTGAGAACATGCGGTGTTTAACTTTCTGTTTTCTGGCTTATGAGATTATTTTATCATCATAAATGAGGAGCATCTTAACCAGTAGCTGAATGTATTACCTAATTATTAAGAACCTGGTAAATCTATGATAGATTTTTTAATTTCATTCTTTTAATCTAAATCCAGTGTGTCCAGACATTTAAACATGGAGCAAACAACCTTTATGTGTAATTATCCCCAACATACTCACTACAGGCTGGATACTATATTAGACACTGTAGGGATTAACAGATGAATCTGACATGGACCTTAGGCTCATGTTGCTCACGGTTGATGGAAGCAATTGGTTCCATTTAATATAATAAACATTTGAAGACTGTCGGTGTATTAGACATTATTCTAGACCCAAGGAAACAAAAGCAAATAGGTCACAAATTGACAATTTTCCATTTGGTTTCAGACATAAGACAGAACATCTCTATTCCCATAGATTCTTATAGAATGTCTCCACTCTTACTTACAGATTACTTAAGTATTATCACTATGTTATATAATGAGATATCAGTAGACTTGGACTTTGTTATTTTTTTCTTTTTTTTCTTTTTTTTTTTTTAGTTTCAGAATATTACAGGGGTACAAATGCTTTGGTCACATAAATTGCCTTTGCACTGTCCAAGTGGACTTTGTGATCTTGACTTCCTAAAAAACAAAATGCTGAATTAAAATGTTAGCCATCTATTTTTACAAAATTTTTGGAGATGAAAATGTCTATTTGAAAAGATAAGGCCTTTTCTTGCAAAATTATCCTACATAAGGCTCAGTAAAATAAATCCCTTCTACACACTGGAGCCAAGAAACAATTTCCCACTTCAGTTGGACAGTGGGAGCTATATAACTTAATGTGTACGAATTTTTTTTCTTCTTTTTAAAGCTCTTGTGGTCAAAATTTCCTTTATACTGCTATGATTATAGCAGACATTAAAGGAATATGTTGGATGAATATGAACGCTGGACAAAACTTGTTACTTTAACTACACTTTTTCTTGTGCTCAAACTGAATACAAAACTGGTGACTATCATTTTCTCCCCAAATCTTCATATGTTTGGAGCCATCATCTAGCCATAACCAGTGTCTCTTTATGTTAAACATTCTCAAGTCATTTCCTCACAAACACCCAGTTTAACACCTTAAATCATCTCACTTATTCTTATATGACACTTCCAGTTTCTCCAGGCTCTTTGTAAAGTGTTAGTACATGAGATTCTAATTAGTTATTATCTCTCAAGTGTCAACTTCTCTTAATTATTCCCCACAGCATGTTAACTTTTTGTATTACGGTAGCAGCTTACACTGGGACCATGGTCAATCTGTGATTCCTGCATTTTTTCCTTTGCTTTAAATAAATCAACTCTACAGTGAAATTCATTTTCTTTGGGTTGGGCTTGATATAGAAAGATATTTAGATCAGAAATCCCCATGTTCTTGGCCAAGTGTACTGTTGAGTCAACAGCATGTGTTGGTGCCAAGTCCATGGCAGGTGCTATATAGGCTACAGAGAGAAAAGATGCAAGAACCTTCCAGTTGGGTGGGGGAGGCAGACAGGCATTCATTCATGCAACCATGTGTGAATAAAAGAAGAAATAGCTCAACCATCTAGCATGTGACTTTTGGAGTATAATGTCTTCCATTCCAAAGCCTGGCTTTTTCCTATACTAGTTGTATGCCTTAAACAAGTTTTTAAAATTCCCAATATTTCCATTTCTTCTTTGGTGAAATAGGGATGGTAAGAGTACTTACCTCATAGATTTGGTGATGAATACATAAGATAATATATGTATAGAGCTTAACGCCATGCTTTCAAGCCCTCAGTAGCTGCTATGTGAGCATAAATGTGTGTGTGTATGTACTTTGTGCCAGGTATTCTGCTCAATATATAAATAACTCTGATGCAAGGCAGAATGAGCTGAAGAGCAAGAATACACCTTGAAAATGAGCCAACCATCGCCTGTATGTGCGCGTATATGTGTTTCTTACCTCAGGGTCAGAACTAATTTCAGAGGGTGGGATGTTCTGAGCCTATAGGTAGAAGCAAGATAAATTTTCTTGTCCAAGGAAGAAAAGAGCAAGAAAATTTGCATCCAACACATACTACATAAAAATGAATCCCTATTCTCTACTTTGCTGTGCATGATTCCTTTCTTCCCCAAATATGCATGCCCCCATGGATAGAATTGACCGTGACTTATAACTCACCCTATACAAATAGTATCACCAAAAAAACCCCAGTAAGCGTAAAAGATTTTCAATAAATTGGAATGTTCAAAACTTTGGGAGGGGATGGGTGTATATATACATAATGAGTGCGATGAGCACTGTCTAGGGGATGGACACGCTTGAAGCTCTGACTTGGGGGGGAGGGCAAGGGCAATATACGTAACCTAAACTTTTGTAACCCCACAATATGCTGAAATAAGAATAAAAAAAAAGACACCATAAACAAAATTAAAAAAAAAAACTTTATGAGAAGCAGGTATCTAAGTCCCATTTTATGCAACATGAGCCTAACAAAAAGGATTATATGAACTGCTGTGACATTGTCCTGTCTGTGAAAAATGATGGGAATGTAATCCTATGCCCCACAAACTAAACTATGATAAGCCTCCTGTTGTTAAGATAATGCCCTTTATACATTTATTTATAATTTAATATTCCTCTGTTTCATTACATTCTTTGTTGATAGTTAACGTATTACAACTCATTGACAAGCAATTTATTTTAGGGTGAAAAGTAACCTAATAAACTCTGTGAATGTCAAAAAGTATCCCAAAGATATAAGCAGATTTATTATCATAACTGGAAAATATATCACTTGCATCCATAAAGTGAGTGAACTTCTCTGTGTAGAAGTTCTTTGGAAATATACTTGTACAGTCATTTACTTTCAATGTCAGAAATCACCTGGGAACAGGTGAAAATTACTTGTACAAGTCAAGAAATATTTACATGCTACCAAATAACTGAAACAAAAGAAAATCTTATAGGAGAAATGGATGAGTGCACTGAAAAGAAAGAGGGGGATAGAAATATGTGAAACACTGAAGACAAAGTTAAAATCGACCCAGTATCCACACAATGCTTGAATAATAAGACAACTATAAGGCCAGGCATGGTGGCTCACACCTGTAATCCTAGCACTCTGGGAGGCCCAGGCGGGAGGATCGCTCGAGGTCAGGAGTTTGAGACCAGCCTGAGCAAGAGCGAGACCCCGTCTCTACTAAAAATAGAAAGAAATTAATCTGGCCAACTAAAAATATATATAAAAAAAATTAGCCGGGCATGGTGGCACATGCCTGTAGTCCCAGCTACTCGGGAGGCTGAGGCAGTAGGATCGCTTAAGCACAGGAGTTTGAGGTTGCTGTGAGCTAGGCTGACGCCACGGCACTCTAGCCCGGGCAACAGAGAGAGACTCTGTCTCAAAAATAAAATAAAATAAAATAAAATAAAATAAAATAAAATAAAATAAAATAAAATAAAGTAAAATAAAATAAAATAAGACAACTATAATCTTGATTGTACTTAACAACTTTCAGTAGGGAAAATATCAATGAAAGTGACATTCAGTCATTAGAACATTACATTACAACCTAGAAATTTTCTTTGAATAATGAAAAAAGTCAATATTGTTTTCTTTTTAAATTGTTGCTTCTTGGTAGAACAGTTTCTCTTTTATTGCATCATTAATCTCAATGCCAAGTTTTGAAGATGGTGTTAAAATCTATTATCTCTGTGAGCAGTAGAAGGCCCAAATGCCCCTGCACAGCAAGGGTGCAGGAGTCCTTTCGTGCCAGTGTGAGCTCTGCACATACCCCATCGTAGGGCACTCAAGGTGTGCTGCTATGGTCAGTGTGAATGCCTTTATCAACCACTGTGCTGTGCCAGCACATGTGAAGATGGAATGTCAAGTTCATGACTTCAGGGAGTTCATACTCACTTTGCATGGATAAACTCATTTAGTCCTCAAGACAAATCTGTGATGTAATGTTACTATTCCTATTTCACAAATGAGGAAACTGGCTGAGGGACTTTATATAACTTTTTCAGGGTCACACATCTAAAAATCAATGGCATTTAACTCCAGAGCCTTTGTTTTTAACCAGAACATTATTCAACAAAATAACATAGCTTGGATAAATTAACAAATGAACAAACAAATGAATAAGGCATGCCGAAATGAAGTGAACACCATGACCATGTTGCTATTCAACCTTTCTAGTTTGAAATAGAATGTTCTTAAATTTCAGTCTGTAAATTTTCCATGTCAAAATTGGATCCCAAAGACCATGGCTGGTATGTGGATGCTGCCATTCAATAAATGAGCTGAAGCGGTAAAGAGAAATATTAGTAGCCAGAGACTGTGTCCTCAAGCTGCTCACGTAGCTAGATATTCATTTTAAGTCTTACTTTATAAATTGACCAAATTAATCCAAAATTGAGTCTATTTTTTTCATTTCATTGATTCTATCAAACTTGTGATGTTTTATTATATAAATGCAGCTCGAATAACATAATAATGTCAACATACCATTAGAAAAGTAATAGTGGAATGAAATACTATGGCCATTACTTATCCATAAAAATGTATAGCTTCAAACGAATTTCTTTCAAACATTACTATGATGGTCTTTTTGGCTGGGTTATGTCAACTTGGCTGGGTTACAGCCTCCATTTATTCAATCAAACACTAATCTAAGTGTTGATGCAAAGGTATTTTGTAGATGTGATTGATGCCCATAATCAGCTGACTTTAAACAAGGAGATTGTGCTAGACATCTAGGGGTAGCGACCAGTTCAAAGACCTTGAAAGCAGAACTGAGGCTCCCCTGAAAAAGAATTGATTCTGCCTGTGGACAGCAGCTTCCACGAGGCTTCAGAGTTCCAGGATACCCTTCCCAAGGTCCTCCCCTGTGGATTTCAGACTGACTCAGCCAGCCCCTACAATCGAGTAAGCCTTTTCCTGGCAATAACTCTCTTAACATCTATCTCCTACTGGGTCTGCTTTCCTGGTTGAACCCCGACTGATGCAATTACTCTTTCACCCTCACATGGCAAAGCGTTGTGGTTATTCTAGTCAGTTCATCGGCCTCTACTCAAGAAATACACAGGGTTTGGAAGCAACATAAAACTTAGCCCCAGCTAGGACTTCCTACCACCATTTTAGTGACCAATACTTTGAAAAATAACAAGACACAGATATGAGGGTTTTTAATAAAGGCCCTGAACTCTTACTCATTTTTATAATTCCACTATTACATAGTAGGTGGTGAAGAAAAATGTCTTATAAGTGAATGAATGAGGGAATGAATGAATTGCTTTGGCTGGCAGTTCCTCTTGTGCTATATCTGCCAGATGCATCACTGCAATGTTTGGGGTACAAAGCACAGAAACTATAGCTTCTGATAAATAACTACCCAAGAGCCTTTCATTCTTCAGAAGTGCATGTGAAGTTCCCATTTTTAAGATAGTAATTTGCACCCACAAATTCCATAACTCTCTCACCCAGAATTCCATTAGAGTAACCACTGAAATATAAAAACATGGTTATTACTGAGAAATAGGAAAATGAGCCAAAGATAAAAATCTTGTAAAAAAAAAATGTGGTTTTAGTCCTCCTGGTTGGTTACCCAGATGTCAGTTTCTAACTATAACAAGGCAAGTAGATGGCTTTGGCCATCATGGCTATTTCTACACACTGTGATCAGTGATTTGAATGTTTTCCAGAGAACAATGGAACTCCTTGGATGTCCTCTAATATAATAAACGTGCCAATGGAACTCTCTAAATAAGAGTGCATGCTCTCTCATCCACAGAAATGACTCCAGCCACCCTTCCATCCTTCCCTCAAACATCAAAACTCTCTTTGGTTTCACATCTTGGCTCCCTCATTTTGTTCCATTTCAGCTGGTAACTGGGATCCAAAACACGTGCTCTGTGCTCTGTTTCACAGAAACCACCGGCTTTTCTAGGTTTACTGACACCAAAGAAGGAACTGAGAGGGAAGAAGGAAAGGGGAGAAGAAAACCTCCCTTCTTCATTCTCCATTGAAAGACTGGATTGAAGGGAAATACATATATATATGTATTAGTTATTAATAACCTGAAATACTAAATAAATAAATAAAACAATTTTAGAGCAATTTTTGTGAAACCATGGATAAGTCCAAAATTCATGTTATTTTCGAATATGAGTTCCATTCTGGAACAAATGCAGCACAGACAGCTCGAAATATCAACAAAGTATTTGGGAAGGATGTGGCTAATGAATGCACAGTATCTAGAGGGTTTGAGAAGTTCCATTCTGTTGATTTTAATCCTGAAACTGAGTCACATGGGTGACCTGAGACCAAGGTGGATAATGATGAACTGAAAGCTGTAGCTACAGTTAAGATGGCAAAACAGTGTCGACAGTTTAGGAGCATACTTTGATAAATTGTACTGCTTCTAGTTTGAGATATAATAACTACACTTTTGATTCAAAATTGGACATTTCATATTTAATGACTATATACACATATACATTTTATATATACATATATATCTTTATATATATTTTTTAATGACCTTAAATTCTAAAGTCTCTTCTTTAATCATAAAAATTAAATAATGGTTAGGATGTTTCAGTAATAATATCAGTATACTTTACTGGATTTAATCCTTTGAAAATTGAGAGAGGCCAATATGATATCTATGGTGCCACCTGTGGCACTTCCACTTGATGTGCGTAACCCAGGAATAGGACAATCTCAAGGGGTCAAGTAATCAAGTGGCCTCTGCACTGGCCCTGGAGAGCCCCTCCCATTTACTACAGCATTTTGTATCAGTCACCATTACTGAGCAAATCCCATCCCGTTAGCTAGGTCCAAAGAAGACAACACCTGCTGCCAATCTCCCTGACACCATTCCTGTATCAGCTTCCTCAACACACCATGGAATCCACCTTTGCCCATCACATGAGATGTGAAGCCAGGGAGGCTTCCCCTTGGGTTCCTTTAGAATAATAAATCACTTTCACTCACTATGAGCCAGATGTGCATCATTTTACTGAAAACTGTCAGAACAATCCTATGAGTCAGGTACTTTTGTTATGTCCATTTTACAAATGAACAAACTGAGGCTAAGAGAAGGTAAATAACTTTGGCCCAAGTCAATCAGAGAATCCATGCAACATTCTAATGCCTGTATCTCCATCCAGCCACTGAGATTCCTTGTTTATGTCTTTTAAAGTGGGCTGCCCAGAGTGTGGAATGATGGACAATGGGGACTCCGGTGGGGAGCGGGTAACAGAATGGGGAGGGGGGAACAGAATGGGGAGGGGGTGGATGATGGCAGGTTGCTTGCCGTTTGCACCGCAGGCCCTGACTTCAGCACAATGCAGTGTATCAATGTAGTGCCCCATGAATATATACACATAAAAAATAAATGGATTTTACAAAAGAAACTGAAGTCAAAGGAAAAAGTAAATAATACACAAATAAAAATTTAAAAATTAAGTGTGCTGCCTCCTGAGGAAGCAAAATTGAGTTCACTCTCTCATTCCCCATCTGGGCAACACCACTCCATATCCTTCTACCCAAAGTGTCACAGGAGCTTTCATCTTCTCTATTGTCCTGGTTCAGGCAAGTGACATTACATCCAATGTGTTCATTTTTTTTTTAATCAAAGGTTAAATCTATTGGTTCCAGTGATCAAAGGGTTACTCTATAGAGGCTAAGTGATGCTAACAGACCAAAAAATATACATGTATGGGTCATCATGATCAGTAAGGAAAATAAAAATCAATAAAACCTATTAATTCTGAAGCAATAGGTAAGAAGAGAGAAATCTACATCAAATCAAGTTAAACTTAATCTCAGTCTTATTGCCATATAGTTATGACTATAAATATTCACAATATTTTGACAACATACAGATGACTTTTCATTTGCGCAAAACCATACTTCTAAAATGAAATTTACTTTGGGAGAAGAAGTATTCTTTTTATATCATGGTATATTAGAACATAGATAATAAAAACATTTTGGGGGGCTGTGGGACAGGGAGTTAGTTCCCTGTAATACAGCAGAATGCATCCAAGAGGGCTATTTCTAAGAAATTTCTAAGAAATTTCTAAGACTTAATTGGCTAGAAATTATTTGGAAAATAGATTTTTATGGTACACAGAAATGTGTTTAATGGGTAACAACTAAAAATGATTGTATTTTACAAATTAGTACTGCAATATTTAACCATAGACTTGAACTTGACTTTTATCTCTTGATCCCATGTGCTTGGCTAGATCAAGTGTTTTTTCCATATTTCAACCTGCAGTTTTGGTGATCAAGAGACACTAGGCCCCAGGGATGGAGATGTCTTTCCAGCTCTTTTGCTTCACCAGGTCAGCTGGAGAACACCAGCATCCTAAACCTTAACTTTCTCCCCAGAAAAGAAATGGTATTAAGGGCTCCTTAAGAAAAGGATGCTGGCCTTTGGGGCTACACTTTGTCCCCCATTATTTACAATTCCAAAGCCCTGTTTCAACTTCTGCTTTGGTTTCCTATGTGGTACATAGCCAATTACATGAATTTCTAACAAAATTTTTTCAATGAAATTTCAATACTGCTTAAAAGAAAAGCAATCACCAGGGCACAAGACAACACTTTGTAGCAGTTGTATCTGGCTCCATTTTATTAGGGAGTGAAGTAAGGGGGGAACCCCATAAATAATAAATTGTGGCCTGTATGGGTCACGTAGGAGGGGAGTTGATGGTAGCAACCAATACTGGGCCAGAAAGATTAAACCAAAACCTACAGTCAGAAGGGCAGGAGTTAGGCAACAGGTGTGAAATTAGAGATGTGACTATGGCTGAACATGGGAACAGACTACAAAAGACACCAAAAACTGAATAGGACAAGTGGTGGGGTGACTTGAGGATTAAAGGCAACCCAGGGGATCAAGGCTGAGATTTGTGATCTGAGACCAAGAAAACAGCAGGCTGGAGAAATTTAAAGAGATGGTGTGGCCCCTCCTTTGAAGGACCAAGCGCAAACTGATATCTCTCCTTACACAGAATTCTCCAAACCTAGCCTCATAAAACCATCTCCCCCATAGCTGTTGAGCAGCATTTGTATGCTAGTTTGCCATCTCTGCTCTTGAGCACAAAAAACAAAGTTTTTCAGAAAGAACCTGCACAGTCCATAAATCTTCCTTCAGCTTGCCACCTTCCGCCCACATCTCAGGGTTGTATGCCAGCTAGATCCACAGCAGTTATATTTTTAAACCAGCAATTATCCTCATTCCTGCTCACTGACATGCCATACAGTTAGTCTGGTTTAGGTCCAAGGTAAAAAAAAAAAAA
>JAQIFY010001385.1:0-14217 GCA_028533085.1 Varecia variegata | reverse complement strand
TACTTGAATCTGTTTAAGGAATCTCCATATTGCTTTCCACAGGGGTTGTACTAGTTTACAGTCCCACCAGCAGTGTATGAGTGTTCCTGTCTCTATTGAAACAGGTTTTCTAAGAGTGATTCTCCCACTCCAAACCACTGAATCTTTGGATGAAACCTGGGAATGTGTATTATTTAAAAATCTCCCCTGCAGACTATAAATGCTCTTCAAAGTTTTAGAATCACTGGTTTATAATGTCAAGAAATGACATTATCAGTTTAAAAATTAATTACAAGAGAGATTTAAGCGGCTTGCCTAATAACTCACCTAACTTTCTGCTAAAAATATGAGAACAAACATCCCATGTTATGGAAGTGCATTAACCTTTTCAGGCCACTGAAGTCCATTTAGTGTGCAGGCAGTGCTCTAGGTTGGAAAACAATGGCATGGGAGGGTCCAAATATGGACTCCCTCCCAGTAAAACTGTGATGAAAACAAGACAGTTTCTATCCAATGAGGCAAACAGGAGGTTATTATTATTATCCACATTTTACAGATGAGGAAAAGAGATTTAGAAAGGCTAAATAACTTTGTCATGGCTACATGTTTGTAAATTCAGGAGCCATGACAGGAGCTCAGATCTTCTGACTCTAGTCTGGCTTTTGGTGCCTTTCTATTATATCATGATGCCTTCCTCGTAAGTGGAATGAATATATTTTTATTTTAATCTGTCAGCAGACAAGTATGCAACTCATTTACATTTTAAAAATGTAGTATGTACTTTACCAACGATGTTCATTTAGACAAGCAATGCAAGGGGACAAAGTATAAACAGATTCAGACACAACCATCATCTGGTGCCAGAGATTCTTGGGGAATTGCATTCTTCAACGTGTGCCAACAGAACACTAACTAAGAGAGGATTTGAAAAACAAGTAAGCCTAGTTTTTCCCCCCTTTTTGACTATGCCACAGTGAAAATGACTTCAGAACAAGCTGAATGTATACATCAAGGAGTGAAAATTCATAGGTAATGCTCACTGAACAGAATGATAATGTGGGAGTGGCTCATCAGCCACAGCTTCCTAGCAAGGAATTGATTAGGATTTGGCTTTCTACACATAAACAGATTTCATTAGTTCTTCCAATCATTAATTAGCAGAAGTACCCCAAGCAAGTCATTTTCCCTCCCTATAAAATGAAAGACAAGTCTGCACTACCTAACTCTAATGTTTTATGATGATTCAGTGAAAGAACAGACATAAAAGCACTTTATAAAGCATAAATACTATTGATTTGGAGTAAGCAGCAGGTAAGAGGTTATAACATTATTACAAACTTTTGAACATAGAAAACCACATCTTAGTCATCTTTGAAATTTCTACAATGCCTTGTTCAGATGGAACATTATACATGGCAGGCATTTTATATATCCATGCATTTTTTTTCATTCACTCAACAAACCTGTTATTGAATTGAGTTGTTAATGAAATAAAATACTCTGCAAAAAGAAAAATTATTCTCTACTCCCCAAGGCTATCATTCCAGTACCTTTCAAATCATTTTCAAATGATTTAAATATCCAAGAACTAGAATATATAGCTCTGTTTTTATAAGTAAAAACATAAATCATTAATTGATTGCCTTCATTATAAGTAAGGAGAAAGAGAAAATTATGCTAGAATATGTGTAATTATATCTTTATGCAACAGCCTTAATTGTTTCTTTATGAAGGTCAGCTACATGGGACTTCCTTTCAAGTATATTGAATATATAGCTGTTTATGTAATACAATTTGAGAGGTACTTAAAATGACCCTCCTGCCCCCAAATACTTGCCCCAGCTTCTTGGCTCTGTGTTAAAAAAAATCCTTGCACCTTGAAGAGTTCAATCTTTGAGATTCCTCTAATAAAATTCAAAGAACTCTACGAGAAGCTACACCTTGAACTATTATACCAGGACAATGCTTTTTGACTTTGACAGCTCTCTGACACCAAGGCCCTGAAACAGCATTTCCAAAAATAAGTTCTGAGAAACACCAATCTTAGGAAAGGCTCTATGAAAATAAAAGTATCCTATAATTAGAAAAGTTTGGAAAACTCTGACTATCTAAGTATTTTCCACTTAGATATGTGAAAACATGAAGCACATTAGCATATTACAAGCTAAGGATTGTTAAGTACTAGGACTCAGAAACCTACTTAAGTCTGTATTTCTTCAGCTTATTTAAAAATGGAACTTCCCCTTATTTGGGGGGCATAGGAGAAATCTTTTAAAATCCTCAAAACTCACTTTATGTGGGGCACACTTAGAGAAATATAATTTATAGAAGTGGGAAAACTCTTACCACCTAAATAGCCCTGAATAAGTTACTTATTTTCTGTGAGCCTCAGTTTCCTTACCCATAAAATAGACATTATTTCAAGAATCCAGTGAAATAAGCCATGTAAACATGCTTTGGAAATTATACTTCATTTTTAATTACTTTTAATTCCTGTTATATTTTATTATATTGTTGGAATTGTGCTAGGCAGCAAATTATTCTCTCTAACTTTTTTCTCATCATATATTGCTTTAACTCCAATACGAAAAGTGTTTCTGAATTTATTTTTGTTGACTTTAAAATTTAGTATGAATTAAACCTTGCCAAGGTACAAACATCTTTCAGATAATATCATAGTAATCCCCTGAACATCAATTTATCACTTTCCTAACTTACAAGTCAATTGAAACAACTCATTCTAAATGTAATATCTCTAGGCCCACAAAGTTCTATTTAGTGTATAATAAACCTAGAGTAATAGTTCTATTTCAAAAAGACCCAACAACCACTGAGATGAGGCCTTTCCAAACAGCGCTCCGCCCAATCCTAGGGTGTACTTATGGAAGTCCTATGAACAGCAATGCAACCAAACCGCTATTACTCTTATGTTATGCTATGTTCTGATATCTTAGCCTCTTGAGACATCAAAGGTTTATATTTAAAACATGTCTTTCCACAGGAAATTGATTCAGTAAAAATTTTTGGAGTACCTAGTCTGTGGGAGACATAGTTTTAGGTTCTGGGGATAGAAAAATGAACAAAGCAGGCACAGGTTCTGCCGTCTTGGAGCCTATATTTGGCTGCAAGGTACACATTCTTACTTTCACTCAGGGAAGCTATGAACACATCTTTATCATTAGGTCCTGGTAAAGGAGGGCAAATACTCTTCATACTTAAATTTGCTCCACCTCTGCTTAACTCGACATCTACTTAAATACGCTAATAATAATAACAACAACAAAATAGCAGCAGCAGCAGCAATCACCAAGACTACTGCTCGGTATTTCTGAACTTGGAAATTGGATTAAGGGCTTAGAAATTTGACTCTTTCTCCACTTCTCCTGGACTCTACCCCACTCTCCTCTACAATCCCATTACAACTCCTTAGATATCTACTTCTATTTTGTTTTTGTTTTTGTTTTTTTTAGAGATGGGGGTCTCACTCTGTCACCCATGCTGGAGTGCAATGCAGTTATCATAGCTCACTGCAGCCTCCAACTCCCGATCTCAAGCAAGCCTCCCACCTCAGCCTCCCAAGTCAAGTAGCTGGGATTACTGGCATGAGATACCACACCCAGCACCCACTGTTGTTTTAGATAACTTCTCTCCTGACTCCATTCTTATTTTCTACTCCCAGTCTAGTTTACAAATATAATGATTCTAAAGTACTTATCTGTGGAAGAGTAACCTGAGGAACTTGTTAGAAAATTATATTCCTGAGTCTCATTCAGGAACTGAAATCAGATGAAGGCATGTCCTTCAAATTAGTCCATTTTTTCACAAAGGGCAGGATTGCCTTCTTTTTTATGGTTGAATAGTATTCCATTGTGTATACATATCACATTTTTTAAATCTATTCATCATCCATTGATGGACAACTAGGTTACTTCCATATCTTAGGTATTGTCCACAATGCATATATACTTCAAAACATCATGTTGTACATGATAAATACATATAATTTATATGTAAACTTTAAAAATAAGTAAGCAAATTTAGAAAAAAAATATGAGGGCAATTCTTGACACTAAAATTTACCAGCTGTCATACCTAGACAAGTTCAATTTCACTTTTTTCGAGCATCAGCGTTCTCAGCTATCATATGGGTATAAGAGTATATTTTCTGTCAACTTTAGAGGGCTTTTTTGAGAATTACCTAAGGTAATTAATTTTTTTTCCAAATGTATTTTTTTTAATTAGGAATACTGTAAATCTGTCTAGTAAACCCTTTTATCAGGTATATGGAAAATATAAATGTCAACCCAGTTCTGTACAAATGATAGTAAATAGCAAGTTTTTAAATATCTTAACCTGTTTCTCCCTGCCCTCAACAACAAAAAAGCCAATCTATATAAATTCTTTATGATTTTACTTGAAAAACAGAATTGTTTTCTTGCCCTTGGAGACCTTAAAAATTATTTCACAGTGAATTTAGTACTCCTAAGAGTTACTGGAATGGCAGCCCGGAAAAATAAGAAAATGAAGACTTATCTTTATGATAATATTAATATCTTCTACTAGAAAAGAGTTTTAATCAATCCAATTAGACAGCAATTTAATGACCTCCTACTATGTACAAGGCATTCTGCATGGTTCTGAGTCATAAGAGCTAAAAATGCTCATTTTCTTTACCTTTCTCTCTTAGATTATTCATTCAGTCACCAAATCTTGTCAATGTTATTTTGGCAATGGCTCTCAAATCCTTTCTTCATTCCCATTGCCACTGCCTGGTCCTCAAACTCTCTTTTTCAGGGCACTACAGCAACCTTCTAGATAATTCCTCAGCCTCTGATCTTATTTTCCTCCATCTAATCTTTATTCTGAGAATATTTTCTCCATGCTTTTAAAAACTTAACCATAGCCAACTCTTTTCTTAAGCCAGTTCACTATTTGTCTACCCTACACCTCAATAGCAGCAAATTACTCAGTCTCTCTGGAACATGCAAAGTACCTCCACACAGCTGTACCTTCACAGGTTTTTCTCTCTGCTTAGAATGTCCTCTCTTTCTGATTTTGTTGTATGAATTTATACTGAATTTAATAGGGATCATGGCACACACACACACTCTTTTAGCCTACTCAAATAAAATATATGTTGATCTAGTGAAATCAAATACTACTGAATAAGTTATATATCTTAATTATTAGTTCATACTTTTTGATTTTTATTCTATAAATTTTTCTTGTTAAATAAATATTGAATATTAACAGCTGTTAAATATTTAACAGCTTCCCCCCTTGAAAAGTAGTTTTACACTGCAATAACAGAGTATATATTTCAGGATGAACAACAACAAACTGAAATACCTAATTTTAACTAAATAAATAAAATGACATTTGTCAAATTGTTCTACTTAGTTATATCTTGAAAGGAGAATACACTTTAGTGAGTATACAAGTTTCTTCATGAAGAATATGCAAGATTTTTCCCAAGATGCACTAAATTTCCCAACATAAGATGGGTATTCATTTTGACCAGATTTTCCACGGCTTTGATATTTTTTGCAAAAAACAACTCAATGGTAATTAGACATCCTCAGTCAAATTAGCTGAATTGGGGCAACCTGGTTTCATTCTATATCACACAGAATTCTTTTTTTTCTTTTCCTTATTTTATTTGTTTTAATTTTATTTCAGCATATTATGAGGGTACAAATGTTTATGTAATATATATTGCCTTTGCCCCACCCAAGTCAGAGCTTCAAGTGTGTCCATCCCCCAGACAGTGTTCACCACACTCATTAGGTGTGAATATACCCATTCCCTCCTCTCTACTCTCACCTGCCTGACACCCAATTAATGTTATTCCTATATGTGCTCTTAGGTGTTGATCGGTGAAACCAATTTGATGGTGAGTACATGTGGTGCTTGTTTTTCCATTCTTGTGATACTTCACTTAGTAGAATGGGCTCCAGCTCCATCCAGGATAATACAAGAGGTGCTAGATCACCATTGTTTTTTGTGGCTGTGTACAACTCCATGGTATATATATATATATATATATATATATATATGCCACATTTTATTAATCCACTCATGAATTGATGGGCACTTGGTTGTTTCCACATCTTTGCAATTGTGAATTGTGCTGCTACAAACATTCGAGTGCAGAAGTCTTTTTTATAGAATGTCCTTTTTTCCTTTGGGTAGATGCCCAGTAATGGGATTCCTGGATCAAATTGTAGTTCTACTTGTATCTATTTGAAGTATCTCCATATTATTTTCCACAGAGGTGGTACTAGTTTGCAGTCCCACCAGCAGTGTATGAGTGTTCCTATCTCTCCACATCCATAATTCTAAACAATTACATCAATCTGTCAGTTCAGAAGGGAGTTTCAAGTGATATGCATACACATTACTAGTGGAGCAGGAAGATAAAATCACAATGATGTGAAGAGCAAAGTTGACTTATGAATAATTAGCAAAATTCACAATATATTACCTTCAACCTATGTCCACTTAAAAAATAAAAAGTATATACTTGTCCTTATAATATAGGTGCCATAATCAGGTCTCTAAAGAAAACAATAGAGTCATTCACGGATGGCAGATGAAACCTTCAGTTAGTTGTCTTGTGACTAACTGCACATATCTCTTAGTATATAAACTCTCTGAAGAAGTTCTTAGTATCTAGAATTTAAAAAATTGGTAAGGATGATTACTATTGTTTCAAGATAATCACCTTTTTGGTTTGGGTGAGTTTAGTTTACCCCTTGAGAAAAGTTAAGAATTGGGTTGAAGTCATATATAGTCTATAGTAAAAAATCTTAAAATATATTTGTCTAAAACAGCTATTTGCCCTGACTCACTATACTGTTACAAACCATTTTAAACACAACCTAGCTTCCAGTTATGTGCAGAAAAAAGTAGATTCTATCTCATTAAGCAAGCATATTGTAAAGAATGGGTTAAGATAATTCATGATTTAAATAAGGGGGAAAATTAATGCAACCCAGGTTGACCCATGATATTTGAATCTATAGATCAAATGCTTTCCCATGTAGAATAATATCTTTGACTCTGTTGTATTTCATTGAAGTATCAGTATTAGCACAACCTCTTTATTATTAAGAAATGCAAAAGTAGCAACTGGCAATGCTATCAATAAACACATGGATTTTAATCTAATTTTCCCATAAGAGAGTAATTGCAGGAATAAGGCAGGCAAATTTTTGTTGTACTGAGTAAAAGAAAGTTATGTGGGCTTAAGTTAAAATCATTTTAAATTTTTAATTAAAAACTAGAATATTGTCTTTCTCTTATTCAACATGTCATTATTGTCTGGAAACTAATGGGCAAATATAATTTATTTTCTGGTAATGTTTTACAAAATGATAACTGATTTTTCAAGTCAGCAGAATAGAATTCTTACGCAGGAATGAACATTCACCAGAGGGCACTATACTGCATAAAAAAAGAAAAGCAAAATTCTTGCAGTGTATAAAGTTCAAAGTAAGGATAAGGAGGCTGTGATTCTACACACCATCCCTAAATAGACAAAAAAATGACTTACTTTTTAAAAAACTAAAAACATCGAGATTCCTTCCTTTTCTAAACTCCAAAGAACTTAGGAGTCTACATCATGTGTTTTGTAATTAATCATATTATTTTGTTGTTTTGTGTGTGTACATTTTCTGTACCAAATAGGATTTCTTGAACATAGGAAACAGGAACAGATCATTTACCTCTTGGTAATCCACCATTCCTGTCCTAGTGCTAAATATATTAGTGAACACTACTTGTTAAATTTATTTTAGAAGGTTACATTGAGTTAACCAAGACAACAACTTATAGCAACAATCCACCGAATCTCTATTTTATATCTCATAAAGGAAGACTGGATCTTTTTAAAATATTACTATTGTTAATTATCATTAACTGAACATTCACTATGTAAGAGGCCCTGTGTTGGGCTACATACACATACACATACACATACACACACAAACATTTTATACAAAGCACTGAATTTTTTCATTATACCATGTGATTCAGGACAATATCTTCACTGTTAAAGTGAAGCTGATTGCAAATAGATTGAATAGTAAAAATTAAAAGCAGCTATTTGCATGATTTAATAGTTAATAAGATAATAATTATAATGTTTCAATTAAGCTCAATACTATTGAGCACCTACTATTTGTAAGGCACTGTTTTGCAGAAGAGTCAAAACACACCAGGCTTGTTGCTGATTTCAAGGAGTTAACATCCTAGAGAGCAACAATCAGATGCACAAAATGCCATTTTCTTTAGCTGAGGTTTGTGGGTTTTGTTTTTTTTTTTTTTTTTTGAGACAGAGTCTCACTCTGTCACCTAGGCTAGAGGGCTGTGGCATCAGCCTAACTCACAGCAACCTTAAATTCCTGGGCTCAAGCAATTCTCCTGCCTCAGCCTCCTTAGTAGCTGGAATTACAGGTGCGCACCACCACACCTAGCTAATTTTTCTATTTTTAGTAGAGACGGGGGTCTCCCTCTTGTTCAGGCTGGTCTTGAACTCCTGACCTCAAGCAGTCCTCCTGCCTCAGCCTCCCAGAGTGCTAGGATTACAGGCACGGGCCACTGTGCCCGGCTTAGCTGGGGTTTTTCACCTTTGTTCTGTGGAACTTGTCTGTGTGTAAATCTGAAACTGCATTGAAGAACAGATACTACACATATCTAGGACATTGACAGAGATAAGGCCAATACCTAACAAGAGTGCTAGAGTGAGTATGGGCCAACATTGCCTCACCTACAAAGCCCAAGTTAGGGAGTCAGTAATTTTTGGAAACCACAAGTAAGAATTAAGAGGAATAAAAGTTGAATAAGACTAACAAGAGAGTTTTTTTTTTTCAAGAGATGGGACTTAGCTCTGTCATTTAGGCTGGAGTACAGTGCCACCATCATAGCTCACTACGGCCTTGAACTCCTGGGCTCAAGAGATCCACCCACCTCAGCCTTCTGTGTAGGTAGGACTACAGGTGCATGCCACCATGACCAGCTAATCTTTTTTTAATTTTTCATAGAGACAGGGTCTCACTATGTTGCTCAGGCTGGTTTGGAACTCCTGGCCTCAAGCAATCCTCCCACCTTGGCCTCTCAAAGTGCTGAGATTACAGGTGTGAGCCACCACACCTAGTTGAGATTTTTAAAAATATTAATAAATACATAAGTTTTGAAGTAGTTTTGAAAGGGTAAGAGACATGTATTCATGGAAAGGAAAGAGAAGGGTATTCCAGGAAAGAACACAACTTGATTCAGGGAAATTTTTTCTTCTTTTTTTAATTTCAGCATATTATGGGGGTACAAATGTTTAGGTTATGTATATTGCCCTTGTCCCCCTCCCCCTGCCCTGAGTCAGAGCTTCAAGCATGTCCATCCCCTAGACGGTGCGCATCACACTCATTATGTACGTGTATATCCATCCCTCCTCCCCCCATCCCATCTGCCTGACACCCGATGAATGTTATTACTATATGTGCTCTTAGGTGATGATCAGTGAAACCAATTTGATGGTGAGTACATGTGGTGCTTATTTTTCCATTCTTGGGATACTTCACTTAGTAGAATGGGTTCCAGCTCTATCCAGGATAATACAAGAGGTGCTATACCACCATTGTTTCTTGTAGCTGAATAGTACTCCATGGTATACATATATCACATGTTATTAATCCACTCATGTATTGATGGGCACTTGGGTGGTTTCCACATCTTTGCAATTGTGAATTGTGCTGCTACAAACATTCGAGTGCAGATGTCTTTTTTATAGAATGTTTTTTGTTCTTTGGGGTAGATGCCTAGTAATGGGATTGCTGGATCAAATGATAGATCTACTTGTATCTCTTTGAGGTATCTCCATATTGCTTTCCACAGAGGTTTATAACCATCTAATCTTTGACAAAGCAGACAAAAACATACACTGGGAAAAAGAATCCTTATTCAATAAATCATGCTGGTAACATTGGATAGCCACATGTAGAAGATTGAAGCAGGATCCACACCTTTCACCTCTCACAAAAATCAACTCACGATGGATAACAGACTTAAACCTAAGGCATGAAACTATAAGAATTCTAGAGGAAAACATTGGAAATACTCTTCTAGACATTGGCCTAGGCAAAGAATTTATGACGAAGACCCCAAAGGCAATCACAGAAACAAAATAAATAAATAAATGGTACCTGATCAAATTAAAAAGCTTCTGCACAGCCAAAGAAACTATCACAAAAGCAAACAGACAACCTACAGAATGGGAGAAAATTTTTGCATGTTACACATCCAATAAAGGGCTGATAACTAGAATATATTTAGAACTCAGGAAAATCAGCAAGAAAAAAATCAAACAACCCTATCAAAAAGTGGGAAAAGGACATGAACAGAAACTTTTCAAAAGAAGACAGAATAATGGCCAGCAAAGATATGAAAAAATTCTCAACGTCTCTAATTATCAGTGTAATGCAAATCAAAAGCACAATGAGATATTACTTATCTCCAGTGAGAATGGCCTTTATCAAAAGTCCCAAAACAACAAATGTTGGCATGGATGTGGAGAGATAGGAACACTCACACACTGCTGGTGGGATTCAGGGAAATTGAAGCAGATTAAAATGTCTGCAGAAGAGCAACCATGATGGAGAGAGATGAGTAACAAAATTGGTCAAATATGCAAAAGATTAAAAAAGGAGATGTTTTTAGAGGGGTTTATATTATCATTAAAAGAACAAAATTATAGAGATTTGCATGAGAGTACAGAATAGAGATGGTCTCAGAGACATTGAGAAGAAAGAATTAGCAGGATTTAGTAGTTTGGATGTAAAAGACAAAAGAAGCGAAGTTTTTTTGAAACTTCAAAGATCGAAAGCCTAAGAGATTAGGTCACACTATTAACAAGATGGAAAAAGGAGAAAGAGTGACCCTCTGATAATAGGAAGATGATAAATTTCATTTTTAAGATGTTTCAATGCCAGAAAGACATCAAAATATGAATATTTTCTATTTTAATATCTTGTTTATTCCTAATCAGCCATAAGTTACATAATATTTTTACTGAGAATTTTGATACCATAGCCTATGAAAAATATTATTTATATTCTTTTGGTTACTTACTTAGTGACTAATGCTCCCTACTTGAGGGCCTTCACTAAACTAATACACTACTTTATATAACTCATTCTGAGGCTGTTATAGAGCTATCCAGGCTATCATTATTTTAAACATGTCTATCTTTATATGCTCTTGTCCATTATTTAAACCTATCATACATATGATGAAGTCCTAATAAGCAATTAAATAAATGGCATTTGTTTATTGACATGGTTGATGATGGTGAATGTAACCAGACTCCCAAACACCCCAAACTACCCTTCTTCCTACTATAATTAGCTTTTAATTACAGTGATACAAATAGCAACATAGATGGTCTATTGCATTAGACATTTCTGCTAGAGCTAAAGGATACCATACAATGGCAAATCTTCTGACTACTAACTTCCCACACTTTCTAAATATGTGTGCATCTATATGGAGATCTATTATACTTTTCATAGAATCTAGCTAGATTGATCCTTTACACAAGACAAATTTAAGCATTTTACAGAAATGTTATAGACTTTCCAAATCCTTTTCAACAACTGTCCACTGATTCTATAAATATTCCCAGAGTCACTTCTAGTTAATCTTTTCCTAGATTTTCTGGTAAAATAGTCAGCCAATAAATGCTGACTGCCTACCATGTGTTCAGACATATGTTAGATGCCATTGAGAGACAACAGAACTTAACACATGTATTAGTTTCCTATTGCTGCTGTAATAAATTACCACAAACTCAGTGGCTTAAAACAGCAGAAACTTACTGTTTTACAATTCTGGAGGGCAAAAGTCTAAACTCAAGATCTCAGCCAAGGTGGTTCCTTGGGGGGAGAATCTATTCCCTTGCAATTTTCAGTGTGTAGAGGCCACCTACAATCCTTGGCTCATGATCCCTTCCTTGCATCACTCCAATCTCTTGATTCCATCATTGCATCTCCTACTACTGATTCCGATCCCCCTACTTGGGTTCTATAAGAACCCTTATGATTACACTGGGTCCACTTGGACAATCCAGGATAATCTCCCCATCTTAAAGTCCTTAACCTTAATCATATCAGCAAAATCCTTTTTGTCATTTAAGGTAATATTCACAGGTTCCCGGGATTTGACAACTTTGAGGAGCCATTATTCAGCCAACCACAGGGCACATCTTATTAAAAAGATAGGATAACTTTCAATACCCTATTTGATAAGATCAGTGGTATAGTCACAAATAAATACTCCATCACAAGCACTGACAAAGAATAGCTCCTTACCTGTGACTAGACTGAATGTTAGGAGTGGAGGGCAACACAACTTTTCCCAACCACTGATCCATCCTGAGTTTCAATTACTATCTTCTCTCTCTTTAGTTCTTAATTTATAGCAATTGTTCCAGGACCAGAGAAAAGAGAAGAGACTTAATGACCCATACCAATTATACCCTTAGCAGAGACTGGCTGTCTGGAATTGCTGTGTGTTGTCCTTTTCATTTTATCAATTGTACAGATAAAAATACCTAGAATGTGCCAGACCATATGAAATTCTATAAATTCACTTTCGTTTAGTTGTCTCTGGAAGGCAGGTCCAGTAGTTATCTGCAAACCATTATAGAACTGTATGACAATAAATCAAATCTAGCATTCCATTATTATTTCCTTTATCCCATATCTTTAGTATTTCTTTCTTCTAACCCTATCACTATCCTTTGACATTCTATATCTCAGTGTTTCCTCCTTTCTCATAGTGGAATCTCAGACTTAGATATATTCTGGTGCCTTCACATTCTCAAATTGGAAGAGAAGTTATATAAAGCATTTTCCAAAAAACTAAGTCAGATAGCAAGCTATCTTCTTAGTTATTATTGAATATAAATTATATATCAACTAAAATATCCTGCATTCCTCCCTTATATGATAAGATTTGGAAGTAGGGATCATATATAAACCTTTTTCTGTGTATTCTAATAGTAGTTTGTGCCATGCCAAAAATTTAGGAGAAAATTTCCTCTGGTGGCATTAAATATAATCTCCAGGTAGCTGACATCTCTCACCACATTTTCCACAATATCTAGTCAAACATCTCACTCTGCTCGTGAAATATCTCTCATTAAATTTTATTGTCATCCTATATAACTGCAATACTTCATTGACCAGTATTAATAAACTACTTTAAAATCCCTAAGTAAACTGAGTCCTAGGACAATGAAATAATATTATAGAAAACATTATCTAGTCACTAGAGGACTCCAAGTAAATGCATTCCCATTTCTTTTACAACATTGCCAGTTTGGCTTTGATAAGACACTTAATTCTTCTGAGACTAGGTTCCTCCATCTGCAAAATGAGATAGTACTAACTTGGCAAAGGTATTATGAAATATATGTATGGAGAAGAAAGTCCACATATGTCCTACACTATAGATCACCACTATTATTAGGAAAATGTTAACTGATTTACATATTCTATACCTTTTCCTGGGGTCTGGACTCCAACTTGTAGGGATTCTCATTACTCCTTTTCCCAATATGCTTCTCTTGCAATATTATGTGAAACCTGGTCTCTCATTCTCATTGTATTCACAGCAAATCACATAATTAAATCTTGTACAGCAGAAATGTAAGACTTTTTTCCGATTTATAGCTAAACATCCTACTTAACATTCAACAGCCAGAATTATTTTTAAGAGGATTGTTACTAACTGTCTTCCAAACACCATTTTATCATTTAAGGGCAGTGGACAAGAGAAACAGAACAATGGAAGGTTCAATGATTCTATTCCCCCCCGAAATATATTCTTCATTTTTTGAATGTATATTGATAACTTCAAAGAATAAGTGACTTGTCAAAATCAATAGATATTCATCATACAAGATGACAATCACTATCCCATTTTATAATTTTATAATCAGAGCTTGATGGGAGTTGATCTGAAGAAAATTGGCATTTGCCAATAATACCACCTCTCTGAAATTCACTAGTTTACACCAATGTTCAAGATGTGTTCTATACGACAAACCCACAGCCAACATCATTCTGAATGGGGAAAAATTGACAGCATTCCCACTTCGAACTGGAACGAGACAAGGTTGCCCACTGTCTCCATTACTTTTCAACATAGTACTGGAAGTCCTTGCGAGAGCTATCAGGCAAG
>JAQIFY010001384.1:0-14217 GCA_028533085.1 Varecia variegata | reverse complement strand
AGTGTGTTAAGGTTTATATTAGAAGTGCGTACAAGTTTTTATAGAGGGACCAGAGAATAAACTGACAAACCAAGCTTTTGGGTGCAATTAGAGAAGCCTCCTGAGTGAGGTGATGGAAAAATTAAGTTGTAAAGGAAGAGGGAAGAAGAAATAGGAAGGTGGAGGGAAGAAGAGGAAGAATAATCTGAGCATTAATGCAAAGTGGGTGAGGAGAAGGAAAGAGAAAGGAATGATAGAGTGAATTGCATGGGTGAACTGGCTGTGTGAACGGACCTAGTGAAATGATTAGGGACATGAATGACCAAGTGAATGATGCAACAATGACAACAGCAATAGAGCTGGGGCACAGATCTGTAGGGGACAGTAACCAGCAAGAGACCTGGCACTTGTGGCAGTTGTTACCGCTGCTCACCCATTTCCAGGCTTTCCTCCCTCTGGTTTGTCTCCCTGACCCCCAATGGTTGGGTGATGTCATGGGACCAGCGATGGCCATGATTTGTGTGCAAAAATGTCACTTCTAGGAGAAGCATCTAATTGCTGAGGTGGGACCCATTCAGAGTTTTCCCCTCAGGAAGAAAAACCGGCAATATTCGAGGCAGAGATTCTCAGTGAGCCTGAGACCCTGAGTGGACAACAAGGAGCAAACCCCCATTGCTGACCTGAGTTTTTCTTGGTACGTGAGTAATCTGTGTTGCACTGAACTCCTGAGATCTGGGGTTGTTGGTACCATGGAATAACCAGTAGCCAAACGTAAAAGCTCTCCTAACTGACTCAAGATGTGAGTGGCAGACAAGAGCTGAATCACACAGAGCCTCAAAGCCTTCTTGTGAAGGAGTCTATCTTATGCCGAGAGCACTGGGATCCCTTTAAAGAGATTTAAGCAGGGCTTAGGACAGGTTTGCATGTAAATATTGACCACTCCGACAGAACAGATTGGAAGGGCCCACATGAAAATCTCCAATTCCTGAACAGCGAAGGCTTATGTAACTCTTTCACCCATTGGTTAAACATCTCATCCAGACCCATTCTCTGAGGTTGACACAGCAGTAACTTGCCTCAAAGACTGAGCAGCTCTATGGAGACATCTCAGAACATTTTATTCACAAAATCTCATGTCTAACTTAACCTAAATATCTCACAATGAAATGAAATTACCAATCCAGTTTGAGCATGTCTTCTTCATCTTTCTGATAAGAGCAAAACCTGTTTCTTTGTATTTTAAGCTAAAGAATGAAGAGCTAATTTCTTTGAAATCTGATTACTTCAGATTCTGTGTCAGATGGTCTGATGCCAAATTATTATGGAAAGAGCACATAAATCGAGCCAGAATACTTCATAATTTTCCTTCATTAGCAAGTTTTGCAGGCTTCACTGAACTTAATGAAAGAAGTGCCATGTAAATCAAGTCTATTCTCCCCAGGGGAAAATTTTTTTTAAAATCTCTTGGACCTAAGTACGATTGAGTGTGTCAACATTTGAACATCAGAACATTTAGCTTAATTAAACCCCTCTCTGGTTCCCCCTTCACTTCTGTGAATGTGTTTAATGCTTTAGTACCATAATCATCTCTCGTACCAGAGCTGCCCTCACCGTGATTACATGGGCTAAGGCTATAAATCATAGACGCTGGGGCTGGAGGAATATAAAGGTATAAATCATGAACTCCAGGATTTATCTAATCCACCTGCCTCATTTTACAAATAAGGTAACTGAGGTGGCAAATTACACTGGATATCTTCAGGAAATCTGAATGATGGAAGTGTTTCTTAGTCTTTCTACATTTACTCTGAGATGACTCAAACATACCATCTGTTTTTGCTTTTTGCTATGTAACAGGATAATGATTTGGTACAGTACGACACCTGGAAAGGTTGAATTCTAAATACTTGAAAATGCAAAAATGTTCAAAAATATAATTTATTCAACATATGTAAACAAATATTAAAAACTATTTTTTGGCCCAATTCATGGCTAGTTATCAGAGAGAAGCATCGAGAGCAGCATTTTCCAAACTGTGTTCCATGAAACGCCAGTGTTCCATGAGGGGTCTGCAGTTCGTAGGGAAAAGAGGTTTTATGATCCGATGAGTCTGAGGAACCTGGCTTAATCTATGTTAAAGACTTTGTTGTTTATTCTGATCTCCTCTTCAAAGGAAAATGTTTGGCCAAATTAATCTTATGCTCACAGCTCCAAAAGGTTAGCTTTTAAGCTTTAATTAAACATTTGAAAATGAGGAATTTCTCTGCTTTTCTTTTTTTTCTACAACTTTAAGAAATAGCCAGATTTTTTTCATTAAATCCAAATATGTAAGACCATATGATGATGCCCTGTTCCAACAAATCTAGACAAATGTTTTAATGATTCAACAGTAAAACAAAGCAAATTAAGAAGGCTTCATTTTTGTTCAAGATAAAGTAAATCAGTTCTGCATCTCTATTCACTTAGTACTAAGGTCCCAAATGAGGTAGTTCAAATGTTGTCATCACTATATAAGCATACAGCTAAGAAAATAGTTGACATAATCACAGAATTTGCTTCTGGTCATTAGAACACACAGAATGTGAAAGCTAGAAAGAGCCTTAGGTCAATCAAATCCATCCAAGACCCTCACCTTACAGATGAGGAAACTGAGGCCAAGAGAGACCATGGCATAAATCCAAGGTCTTTTGCATATGCATAAATAACTTGGTTTTACATTTGTACTTTTTATTATTTTATTCATCAACTTGTTGATTTTCCAAATATCTTCTGAGTTTCAGGCCATATGTTAAGCATGGAAAACACAAAGATGAACACAGAATGGTCCTATCAGACACTTAGAATCCAGTGCTGTGTTGGTGCCAGCTGCTACCAGCTCGAAAGGACCAGTTGTTGAATTATCAGGAACTCTGTGAGCTAAATGTTAAACATAGCCATTATTAAAAATTAAATTATATAAACTTGCAATTAGATAAATTACACTGAAATTAAAGGCAAAACAGCACTTCACTAGGTTTCTGTGTGGTTGAGGTTATTTACATCTAGTGTGTATGTACAGTAGACATATACAATGGAATGTGCTGACACATCTCCTCCCCAGTCCACACTCAGTGATATCACATTGTTACCTTGAAATCAGGTGAGTATTTACACTATGAAAATTGTCAAACACTACAAAGTATTATTTTTTTTTTCTAAGAGGTGGTTGTTCAACATTTACCACCTTACCACGGCATTCACTGAAAATATATGGAGTGTACTTTACTGTAGTGTAGTTTACAGTAGGACCAGGAATTCACACATACATGATCTCATACTCTCTTCCAAATAAGTCTGTGAGACAGATATTATGACTTCCAGAAGACATGGGACTGTGCAAAACCAACCATAACACAAAAAGTCCTATGATCGCAAGATGAACAGAGCAGGAAGCGATGGATTCTACACGACAGTTAAGAAAGTGTGAGAAGAGGCGACATATGATCTGGATTTATTAATAGTAAGCTCCCCTAAAGATCGGGTAATATGCTGAAGGTCCAAGGAAACTAAAGACTGTTTTTCCTGGAGCATATTCCTGTCACTGTGCTCCATATACCTATGACTTATTTGTTGAGTAATTATGTACCAGACATGATGCTTCATAGAAAAGGTCTGGTATTATTTGAAAGTTAAGACCTATTTGGTGTGTAGTTTAAGGAGCCATATTCACAAAATGGATTATTTCCTTTCAACCAAGGGAGATAAGGTAGTATGGGGTAGAGAACAAAGGCAAAGGGACCAGTTGAGGCTGGGTTCTAGATGGGATTGGCATTGAGCTATGTGTCTTTGGTTGATTTATTCTCCCTGTACTTCTTTTTCCTTCTTCTGTGAAATGAAAGCAAAATCTATTTGGGAAAATTAAATATGATAATGTATTTAAAGTTCACAGTAGGTGCTTGATAAATGCCACTTCTCATCCTTCAGCCTCCTTCTGTATCAGTAGTCTGCCTCTTCTGCAAACTTCTCCACTGAGCTGTATAGGCCTTTCAGGTGTTTTCAAGGTCTTTGCAATTTATTCTTCCTAGTATACTTGTGTCCTGTCCCTTGGTTCCCTCAGTTATCATTTAAGTGTCACTTCTAAGGAGCTTTCTATAATACTCTATGGACTCAGTTATGTGCTGTTGAATTTTTGCCCTCATTCCATCAGAGGACACATCAAATCTCATTGTCACCTCTTGCTTACTCATCTGCAAACTCCATGTGGTCAGGGACTTTGTCTATTTTACTCGCCATTGTATACAAGAGGCCCAGTACAGTGCTTAACAGTGTTTTTAAAATATTTTCTAAATAATCCTCCTCCTTCAGTCAATATTTTTGCAAGCCTTGTTGTCTCAATATTTCTTCTTCTAACGAATACTAATTTTCCCACATTTTCCAAGAAAATATTAAATACAAGCACCAAGTTCTTATCTTTAGTCATACCAAGTAATACATGGAAGGTACCACCTCTCTAGCCCCTATGAAACTGACCAACATCACTTCTCTACTGGTGCTAAAGGGAATGTCTAAGAATCCTAGGTCTCAGGTGAGTAAATGTGGCTTACAATTGGCATGGATCCCGAGTGTGAGATAACTGAGTATGACCAGCATCCGTGTGTGGCACTTGTGTGGTTTACCTCTATGCACTTTTCTGCTCTCCTCTTGGCATGTGGCAGTTCTCCCACCACCCCCCCCCCATCATTTTGTGCCTTCACTTGCTCTGTGCTTTGTGGGTTCACACCGGTGTCTGAGCTGACACTAGGCTATCTGTAGGAGTTCCCTTACCACCCATGGAAGCAGCTTCCAATATGCTCCCTATGGAAGCAGCCAGAGCTACAGCATTCCACAGCCTTTTACCCTTCTCATTCTTGTCCTTCCTTCACATTTTCTGCTTAACATTTCTGATCTTTAGGGTTTTTTGTCTCCCTCCAAATCCTTTCCATATTGCAAAATCATTTCATTTGCATATAAAACCCTTTTATTCCTAGATGAAACATTTTCTTAGCAGTTGAACAAAAAATGTCTTTCTTTAGAACATTAATGTATTCTATGGTCCATATGGACCCTTTCTTTGGTCTATAAGTGATTACATTAGCAATCATTAAAAGAAATATTTTCTTTTGAGGTGTCCAAACATTGACATTCTGCAGCTTAATTGTTTTATAACACTATTGAAATTCTTTTTTCCAACTTTAATATTTGACTCTTTAAGGCCATGAAGTGGGAAAACAATTTGAATGTAAAACCTAATTGTATGTAAACTAAATAAAACCTGACCCCAAAGAACCTCATTTCTAAATACAGAGAATCTGTTTTTTACATAAGTTTTCTTTCATATGGATTGCACAGAAGGCCCATTCTGCCCGCTAAGCCTGTTACGAAGAACAAGGTTAGTTTGAAATATTCAGGATGTTGATGCTTAAGTCCATCTGTCTGCTACACCACAATACATCAAAGAAAGGTCATGATGTCATATAACATTTGGAGCTGAGATTCCCATCAGATTTGCTACAAAAGTGGAAACAGGGTCAGACTTTTATCATCAAGCATCCACACAACAATCCAAATGGTAAGTCTTTGGGTGTTTCCAAAGTGCTGATTCACGTTGCAGTAAAAGACATGCACACAGATGTGTAGGCAGAGCATACACAGATGTGCAGCATTGTTGAAACTGGCCAGGCCCGATTTCTTTCAATACACTCACAGAGAAAAATGCAGTATTTGGTATTTGTAGGCATGATGATATCCTCTCTAAGTATTTGTGACCCTCATCATGCTCTTGTAGAACAACCCTTGGGTGAATCAGATTTCCATTTACTCTCGTGCTTCTTCATGTACATGCAGACTGTCAGGAGCTGGAGCCTGACACACAGGTCACAAAGGCAGGGCAAGAAGCTGGAGTCAGCGTGGAACTGGGCTGGACTGCAGGCTGGGGCTGGAAGCTCATGGCCAAGATGAACTCACAGGAGTATGTGATGATGAGCAGTTCAGAATATGAGTGAACAGATGCTAACAGCCAAAGGTAGGCAGTGGGTCAGCAGTTACAGTGTGATGGCAAGTGAATGGAATTTGGAGACACAAAGAATCTTGGTTTTAGCCCAACTCTGCCATTTGCTAGTTATCTGGCTCTGGGTAAGTCATTTAACTCTTTTGCACTTTGACTCCCTCTCCTACGAAATAGAGATAACAGTATGTATTGCTAAGTGCTCTTTTGGACCTTGAATAAAAATAAAGTGCTAATAGTAGCTAACATTTATAGAATCCTCACTATTTTATATGAATTCATTTAATCCTCACAATAACCCTATAATCATTCCCAAGGGCACACAACTGATAAATGGCAAAACCGAGACTCACTAGCTCCACAGTCTATTTGTAAACTCATTATACATCAATATACACGTATATTATAAAGTAGTTAATTAATACTTTGTTCACATATACTTACACTAACAATAATAGTTAATATTATTAAGTACTTACAAGGTGTCAGGGACAGTACTCATTGTTTTACATACTTTATACTATTTAATTTTGTCATAGGTCTTTAAGGTAACTTCTATATGTCTCCATTCTACAGATGAGGAAACTGAGGCTCACAGTGTAAGGTCATCTAGCTATTACATAATATATTGTGGAACCAGAATTTGAACTTGGGTTTTTTTTTTAAATTCCAAAATATGTTTATTCTTCTATTTCTTTGACAAAATTGAGGCTATCCATAATGGCATCCATCAACATTCTCCTTTGTGACCAGCCTGAGAAAGAGCAAGACCTGTCTCTACTAAAAACAGAAAAAATTAGGTGGGCATGGTGTGCACCTATAGTCTCAGGTACTCGGGAAGCTGAGGCAGGAGGATCGCTTGAGCCCAGGAGTTCGAGGTTGCAGTGAGCTAAGACAATGCCACTGTACTCTACCCAGGGCGACAGAGCAAGACTGTATTAAAAAAGAAAAAATATATTATCTTCCTGCCCATAGATTCCTGTATATTAACATCTATTATTATATCCTAATGTCCAGTATCAGAGCATCTTTTCCACTTAATGCTAATATTCTTTCCTCTTACTGTCACCGTTAGGTATCACTCTCCTGTATCTTCAGTCTTTTTCTCCCCTACTGACTTCATCGTTTCAGCATATAAAAGTACAACCTTCACTCCACAGTCCCCTCCAGCTAGGAGCCAACCTGCCTTTGCTCCTTCTCGCCTGAAGGGCTCTGGGCAGTAGTCTCCATCTCCTATCCACTTCCTTACCTCCCGTTCACTCCTGGTCACTCCCACGTGGTTTCCACCTGCTCAGCTCAAACTGCTCTTTTCCACCTCACCACTTGCTTCCCACCTGCCAAGACTAACCGGCATTCTCACTCCTCACCCTTCTCTGCTACGCTCCTCAACGGCTACAACAGTGCCTGGGGCTCTCTGCCGCCAACATCTGCTCCCCCAAATCCACGCTCTACAAAACCACCGCAGGTCTTTTGACACATATGCTGTTTCTCACCACCCTGTCTCTCCTCCAGCTATCCTCTCTTCCTGGAATGCCCCTCCCACCACCGCGCCATGCCTCCTGCCACACACAGGTGGTAGGAATCCTTCCATTCCAGCTGAGACAGTTTTTCTTCCTGGAAACCTTTTCCAAATCAGCCCATCCTAAGATTAGATGTACCTTCTCCGTGTCAACTCTGATATCAGTAGCTTTCTATTCATTTTAATTTTCTTAAAATTGCCAATTCCTGCACCAGACTTCCCCACCGACTGTGAGCTCCTTGAGGACAGGTGCTCTCATTCATCTCAGACTCACATCTAAGCAGTGGGACAAGACAGTGAGACTGGGCCATGACCCGTATGTTTTGACAGTTGTTTCTTTCATCTTTGAAAAGGGATCACTTCTCCAAAACCTCTTATATGTGTACAATATGTTCTTATCTTTGGGCTTATTATTACAGCTCACATTCAATTCTACCACTTTTATCATATTTTTTCTTTTTATTAAATGTTAATTTTCCTTTATTTGTCTTTCTATTCCAAAGACCAGGATGGTAGCTGCCTGATGTATTGTAGGTGATAGTGATGGGCCATTGTTTTTGCTTGCATGATACCCATTTTTTTTCTCCTAGCATCTTGATTTTCCTTTTGGAAACTACCCCTCCCTGGCTGGATGGGATTGTCAATCCAGGTTTCCCACACTTCTCAGGTCTAGGGATAGGATAGTGTTCCAAGCCAATCAGACAGTCACTCCCTGCAATTTAAATATTGGAAAGAGTGATACAGAGGCTTAGAGTGGTTAAAGTTGATTCATCCCAGACGAGAGATTTTTAGTCCCTGTCATTTGGGTTCTCCTGAGCTTTTCTGGCTCATGTCATCTGCAAATCCTGATCTTTCATCTTTTCTATCCATTTTATGGGTTTTACCTTAGCTTTCCAATATATTCAAGGTAACCAAAGCCGATTTGTGTTGCTTGTGAACAACCAACACTATGTGATACATAGGTATTCATCAAATGTTTGCTGAATAAATGATAACAAATGAATATTTGAGTCAAAGGGAAGTTTTTCCCAAGTTAAAAAGGAAATATAAATTCCTAAAAGCAAGATGATGAACACAGAAAGACTCTCAGGGCAGAAAGAGTATCTGAGCTGTAGATGACAAAGGGACTGGTTTCAGAGGAAAGACCCTTCCCATCCTCTGATTCTGGGCCCACAGGAGAGAGATAAGACTAAAGAAAAGAGCAGATGAGTGTGGTCAGGCAGGGTGACCTTGATTTTTATTAGAGAAGGAGATAATAATGGGGGAGTAGAGGATAAAAGGAGATTTGAGGAGACAAAATTATCTGAAATGATGTTCTGGGGAGCACACCAAAAATCAAAGGTGATAAAGATTGCTGGACAGCTTAAAAGCAAATATCAATATATCACAATATTAAAGCATCCGTGGTCAATCTTCCTCATTGCAAGCATAACAAAGATCTACAATGATCAACAAAAATCTTAGTGATAACCAGAAAAGTACTCTTTGAGGAAAGTAAAGCTGTTCTCCTGGTTGATTTCTCAGGGAAGGATCACAATTTGCAGCTAACTTACTAGATCCTACAGAGACAACAGTGGCCCCTGCTAGAATAGACTTAACCACTTCTAATCTCTCATCTAAACATAGTGAAAAGATAATAGGATTTAGCCATAATTCAAATTTTAGACAGTTGCAAAGAACTACAAAAGGACTGTTTCTCTTAGCTTAATGCTGCGTGTACATTATGTGTATCATCTCTGTGTTCATTATTACAATCGCTCATTCAGTTCTGTTGTTTTCATCATTTTTTTCTCTTTATGGGTATTTGGTGAATGTTACTTATTCTTTATTCATTATACATATATAAAGATAGTACGCAAAGAACAAAAAAGAGGCAGAATGTTTTCCCCAAAGAGAGGGCTTCTCAGATGTGCTCTGTAATTTGTCATCCAGAGGAAAGAGTGTATCATCACCGCTTTAAAAAAAATAAACGAATTACATGGACTTGATGCACAGCAGGCTTGCAGATTTCATGGGCCTTTGTACTGAACATATGCTTGCTCTCCGGCACCTCCTCTCAGATTATCCTAGGCATCCAGGAGATATAGCAGGCAGGAAAGCAGCAGATGTCACAGCAAATGGCTTGATAGGTCACCTCACTTGTAACACACAAAGTCAGAACTCTACCTCCCAGACAGGAAATTAAATACTTATAAATAACCCACCAACCTATTCCACAGTCTGAATTTCTAAGACTTTTTCCCCTCATTACCATTTCCCTTTCCAAAGTATTTACCTTCCCTAGATGACTTCATAATATCAGATTATAAAAAGAAAAACTAAACGTAACTAAACTCACCCTGAGATTACTGAACTCCTCGCAGCCTACAGAGGACTTCTTTCAAGAAAGGCCACTCAATTACTATAGCTTTATCTGTGAGGCTGTTACCATGTCTTCACTTGGCTTGGTGGCATGGACCCACAGCCTAGGGTTACTTGGCTAGCAAGTCGCTTACCTGTCTTCAGTCTTCCCCCCACCCCCCCAGTACTTAGCTCTGCCTCCCAGTGCCCTGATCCCCTTATCTCCTCATACATGTGCATTAACCAGATTGTTATCATCTTCTCCCAGCTTTACTACTTTCTTTTTTGAGTACTGTGCCTTGCCTTCTCTTGCCAATGGACATTGATTTCTATTAATGATATGGTGCTTGAATTTCCACAAGCATAGGTGTGTGTGGACATATGCTTGTAAGCACATGTAGATATATTAAATATGTGTTCTTTTAACATATGTCTGTTTTCACTTATTGGGTCAAATTGGCTTTGTGTTAGCTTGTTAAGAATGGAAAGACTAAGACTATGTGAGATGCCTGAGTGGTCCAATATTAATGGAGAATATTTAATAAAGATTTTTATTAATGTAGAATGCTCCAATTTTATTAATGGAGAATACTACTTCCATTTTTATTAACAAAGATTAAAGTGGTGCCCATCATCCCAGTAACATTAATGCATAACTGCCCGTATGGCATTTACCATAGGGAATAGTAGTCGGATACAGCAGCAGCTAATTTGGAGTATCAAGAGCTTGAAGACAAGAGATCCAGTAGGAAAAAGATGATTTTTCCTTCAGTCTTCATCTTTATGGAATATCCATTTTCTTAAAATAATACTAAATGCCATTTGTGAAATGCTAGCATGTGCCATATACTAGATGTATGACATGTGCGATATTCCAAACAATCCTTCATGGCATTATTACTCCATTTTTTTCCTATGCAGAATAGTAACGTGTTAATTCAAGAGCCATCACCTTGTCTATGAAAGTCAGTGAAACACAGGCATCACTATGTTGAGGACCCTGCTGAGAAATACTTTTTTTCAAATAGATACTTGTTTTAAATGGGCTGGTATAGCTCAGTGGCAGAGCATTTGACCACAAATAGATATTTGTCTTTAATGAAAGTACAGCCACTTATTTAGAATTAACAAATAGTAAATGTTACTAACATATGTGTAAATAAGATTTTCAATGAATTAGTTTCCTGGCTAGAATATTTAGGAGGGACAAATGTTCTCATTTCTAATGTAATACATGTGTATTCCCTTACCCATATATATGACACAATAATTCTTAATCACAACCAATGCTTGTCCTCCATTCTTTATTCAGTACTATAAAATTATAACCAACACCCTAGTTTTTTACAATTAATATCAAAATGAGAGAAAGGTCCTTAACCAAAACCTTCAAATTCTAATTGGGGAACCTATTTGTAGACCAGTTGGCTTGGTTCAATCATTTTTTTCTTTCATACTCATGCAAGTTTCAGCTAGACTCCAAACTGGGATAAAGCCAACTTGTATGCTACTATATCCCACATGCACACTAATGGCTAATGGCACCAGTGGAATGCAGAACTACCCTGAGACCACTCACTATCAAGGGGTCAATTTTTAGGCAAAATGCCTGCTCAAACGAAAGCTTATGTAGGTTCTTATCTGAAATAGCAAGGAGGTTAAAACAGAAAGCAACCTAAGTTGTTATCTCCAGTTAAGTGGAATTACTTGTATACTGTTTGTAAATAAAAGGGTATTCATCATTCTTCTGTGGCTTATGTTACCAAAAAGATATGCAATAACAAATGCCGCATTACCCCAGTGGGTTTACATGGCACAATTATTTTATTTACCATAAAAAAATGCAATAGGGGGTGGTGGTGAGAGGGGAGTACAAGGAACGAAATGTGGAGCCCAAAGATCCAGGAGAAGGATAAAGTAGGGGAGACGGGGTGGGGGAGCTGGGGGAGGGAAAGGAATTGAAAACTCTGGTTCAAAAAGGGTTGGCAACTCACAAGCAGCTGAAAGCACTTTGGGATTCAATATGGAAAACAATACCCAGTACAATAAGAACATTAAGTAGCACTCTGATGACCTTTAAAAACTACAGTGCAGTGTGTTGTAAAGTTCTCCAAGAATTAATTCTGCCTTATCCAACGAGCCCTGTGTTTCATCCTCACGTCCATGCTCCTTCTGAACAAGTAACAAAAGAGGCAGCTACTTTAGCCAAACAGAAGGTTGTGACTCAGTCTCATCTTCACCTTTTGCTGAAGGGGTCTCTGCTATCCCCAAACCCATCTTGTCTAACATCTTGGTTCGTGTGCCAGGGAAGTAAAAGCTTCCAAGTGAAAAGCAAGTCCAGGTCTGTACTCATCATTATAAATAATACAATGCCCAATGCTTTCATAAAAGCTGGGGGAGGGGCGGGTGGAGAGTGGGAGAGAGACTCAAGTCAAAGGGGAAGCCTGCAAAAGATTGTTTTAAAAAAAAATTTTTTTTAAACCTCTCTGAACACTGGTAATTTAGAATGTGATAATTTAACGTAGAGGAGACAAGTTTATCCACAAGGCAAGGAGTGATAAAAATATTAGCAGTATAAAAAGACTGATGTTTACTCAGTAATAACAACTCACATTTATAGAGCACTTACTTTGGGCTGGGCACTATTCTAAGGAACTCACATTACTTCAGGTCCTCACCACAGCCCTATGAGTTAGCTGGATGTGCTGTGTCATTTTAGAGATAAGGAAATTGAGGCAGAAAAAGGGTAAGTCAACGCCCGAAGTCCAAAAGGCAGCAGAGCCAGATTTTGAACCTGGATCATCTGATTCTAGAACCAGCATTTTTATCCACAATGCTATAAATAATATAGCATTTTTTAGCATTCTAGCTCCTATTATATAAATGCTAATTATAATGTATCTCTTTTATTAATTTAAGCAACGTTGGCAGGGCCTTTTCTTGCATGCCTTCTGTTAAATAATTTAGCAAGGAATAAAAAGTCAGAATTAAAATAAATTACTATAATTTTTTAAATAACAAAACTGAACTTACTTAACATTTACTCTTCACAGTCTTTTCACTAATTCAGACCAAACTGTTCCCAATTAAAAGGGTTCTACAACACTGTTATAATGGAGCATTCAATTTCCTTTTGTCCAAAAACGCAATTTCCTCCTTACTGAGTCTTTCAGTTCATTATAACTTCACTTCAAGCTACCTGCCTTGCATTTCACTCGCTGCCCTTCTTTTGCCAGCAGAGATGATGCAGCATTTTTCTTAGTAGCATCTGTCTGGTCAAAGCAGCCCTACCTTCAAACAGTATCTTCCTAACCCCCAGGTCAAATCTGATTCTGCACCCCTTGACTGGGCCTAACGGAACAGTGAGGTCATGGTGTTTCTCACCTCCTCTTCCCTTGCCCTTTAGGAAGAAGGAGTTTAAAACAAGCTGGTTCCTGCCGTTTAAAGTACTAATGCAAAGTGTAGCTAGAAGAAAGGATACTGCTGGCCCTTAACTTCTGCTTCCCTTTCTCTGTTAAGGAGAAAATGGAGGCAGAGCAGCTCTCAATTCCCTAGGTAGTGCTCAGCAACACATTCTGACTCGGACAAGCAATCTCTGGTGTAGAAAAAGAAACAAACACAAATGTATTGCATTCCTCTTTAAAAATTGTTATTGTCCTTTTCCAAGCCTGCTTTCAGCAAAAGGGAATTTTGGTCCTGTAAAGGGCGCGGTCTCATCTATTTCCTTTTTAATTGTGTAATCTCTCAAGGATTTCACATGCATACAGAAAATACTGATGCGTCCACTCTAATAAATCACTTCAAAATGCTTAAATAAACATTCTGGTCTACCTAGAAGAGCCCGTGCCTGGACTTCAGAGGAACATGAAAAATCAGGATTGTAAATGAACTGTCTCATTTTGAACGTTGACCCTAAATTTACCACTGACCTGAGAGCATTCAGATTTAATCTCTCTGCTCAGTTAACTTTATCTTAAATACAGGGTAGTTAACTCTCATACATTATGTACAAGTGCTAGGAATTAATATTCGTGAATTCTGTTGCATCCACAGAAAAAAAATACGTAAAAGTAGAACACAAAAGTAAAACTAAAAACACCAAAAATCTAATAAACATATTTCTGAATTGCATTGAACCATCTAATTATCACAGGTCCACAAGAAAACGATACAGGAGCTATTTTATAATTGGTCTTTCATTAGTGTCACTTTAAATGGCTATTGCTATGGTTTCTCTGTCAACATTTTCTATGATCCATGATACTGACTACACAGTTAGCAAAAAGCAAAAAAGGCAGAAAAATTATTTGAGACAGATGCTCCACAAATATCCCCAACCAGCAACCATTCAACTCTT
>JAQIFY010001383.1:0-14218 GCA_028533085.1 Varecia variegata | reverse complement strand
CTTTCTCTCCCTGTCTTTTTCTCTCCTATGTTTTGGGAGATTTCCTCACCTTTATCTTTTAACTCTTCTCGAATTTAATTTTTGCTATCATGTTTTTTAATTTTCTGATTTAAAAATGGGATCCCTGTTTCATCCCTGTATGTAGTATCTTCTCAACTCTCTGAAGATATTATTTTTTATTTTTAAGATTTTTTTCCTCCTGTCAGGTCTCTGTTCCTCCAAGTCTATTTCTTTTTTTTTTTTTTAAATCTTTATATTCCTAATTAGAGGTTTTCTCAGAGATATGGTATTTCTTGAATTTCTACTCACAATTAAGTTTAAAGAAACTAAAAACCTGATTTTAAGTTTTGGACATGTGGGTGGGGCCTATGTCTTTTATCGTCCAGTAATCTGGTTGGGCCATTTGTGGGGGATGTTGATGTCAAAATCATTAGGTTTTTCTTCCAGGGTTAGTCAGATTTCCCAGAAGGAAATTTTTCTCATCTGCTACTTGGTGAGTAAAGCAACTAAGAGTTGAAGAAGAGAAGAGGACTGGGTGGGAGAGGGTGTCAGTAGCAAACATTTAATTTATATAGGGGTTACTTAATACCCTTTTTATAATTATGGTATCCATTTTCTTAGAAATCCCTGATGTTCTCCAATCTAGAGAATAAACCACTTTGTTTCTCTCTCTCTAGACTAAACCTCTAGACTTTGAGGTGCAAGAGGGGCAGTTACTAACAGTGTGAAGTTGGGGAGGGGATTTAGGCATCTCATTGCTTTGCATAGAGATTTCACTCAGTTGTTCTTATTTTAGCATTCCTCTAAACCCCCAGATCCTGAGCCTTTTCAGGAATCTGTACGTAGTGTAAACTACTGCTTAAGATTCAGCTTTCTAGTTAACAGCTCCCAAAATTTTGTTGCTTTTTGTCTACTTTCCTGGTATCTCTGGGTTTGTCTTTATCTGAAATTTATTATAATTTTAATGTAATTGAATTAAGTAGAAGTGAATTAAGATGCATGTGTTCAATTCACCATCTGAACCTGCATCATCCAGTGTCTTTTATGTTACTTGTGTCATCTGTGGAATCATCTTTTTAAGTGACTGTTATAGTCCATTAAGTGAAATTTCCATATTTAAGTAGGTAGAATCATAGTTTAAAATGTAGGTTGTTTTAATTATTTTTTCACATTCCTTTTCCTTCATTCATATTATTTATTTCGTAAGGCTGTGTTCCTGGATAAAAGTACTAGGCTTATTGGTACAAACACCTTAGGGCTCTTGAAATATATTGTCAGTTTGCTTTCTCAAACAGTTGGACTATTAATATTTTGCAGTGTCTCTCTAACTCTGCTTTAAGTAAAATATTTAATCTTACACTTACCTTGTTTTAGGTATCAAAATTTCTCTTCTTGGAAATACTTGTCTTGTACTTTAAATATACATTACAGTTTTCCCTTTGGTCTGTGATCTCTTCAGTCTGTTCTCAGAAGAGTCTCATGTCTTGCTTGATCATTCATCCACAATTTATTCTTAACTTACGAAAGAATAGGTGTAGCTAACATTGACTTTGACTTTTTTTTTTTTGAAACAAAGTCTTGCTCTGTCACCCAGGCTAGAGTGCAGTGGCGTTATCATAGCTCACTGCAACCTCAAACTCCTGGGCTCAAGCAATCCTCCTGCCTCAGCCTCCTGAGTAGCTGGGAGTACAGGTGCGCTCAACTATGCCAGGCTAATTTTTTCTATTTTTAGTAGAGACGGGGTCTAGCTCTTGCTCAGGCTGATCTCAAACTCCTAAGCTCAAACGATCCTTCCGCCTTGGCCTCCCAGAGTGCTGGGATTACAGTCATGAGCCATCGCACCATTACTTTGACTCTTAATACCATTTCCCTGATAATACTTTTATCCAGTTTAGGAGTTTGAGGATTTTTTAAAAAATTCCTTCTACCTGACCCTATTGAATTTGTGTTTAATCTTAACCACTTGGGTAGGCTTTCATTTCCTTTAAGCGTGCTTATTTTTTAATGAGTTCAAATACTTTTTCTTTGTGACTTTGTTTTTAATACCCATCTAGAATGAAATGTTTTCAGAGAGATAAGAATAGTTGTCTACAGATATACACAAAGATTTACTGTTCCCTCTTTGGTTGATTGATTGTTGTTGTTGTTATTTTAGGTGGTGCTTCCTACATTTATCCTAGAGAAACGTTCCTTGCTGGAAATGTATGCAGATTTTATGTCTCATCCAGACCTATTTATAGCCATCACTAATGGAGCCACAGCTGAGGACAGAATGATTCGCTTTGTTGAGTACTACCTTACCTCATTTCATGAAGGCCGCAAGGGAGCCATTGCTAAGAAACCATACAATCCTATCATTGGAGAAACATTTCACTGTTCTTGGAGGATGCCAAAAAGCGAGGTAGCATCCAGTGTTATTAGCAGCTCTTCCACCCAGGCAGTTACAAATCATGCTCCTCAGTCAGAGGAGTCTTTGAGCCAGGTGGGATCAGACTGTTATACAGTCAGATTTGTTGCTGAGCAGGTTTCCCATCATCCTCCAGTCTCAGGATTTTATGCAGAATGTGCAGAGAGGAAGATGTGTGTAAATGCGCATGTCTGGACTAAGAGCAAGTTCTTAGGCATGTCGATAGGCGTGACAATGGTTGGAGAAGGTAAGTAGAAAAATTTTTCTCCAATTTTTAATACCAAACTACAATCTTAAATTTTGGGAACCTAGACAAATATTAATTATAAGTTTGAAATGGTACGAGTACTACTTTTTTGTTCCAATTCCCAGTGTGTTCCAGGATGCTTTTTGGGAGCAGAGGAGTATATCTATGGACTAATGTAAATTCTCTTCTTAAATTATTTTTTTCTGATTTTAAATATTTATTGTTGAAAATTTAGAAAACTAGAAAGGTATAAAGGAGAAAATAAAAGCATCTCTAATTCCTCCATCCAGAAATAGATAATTTTAGTTAGTATTTTATATCTTTTCTGTGTGTGTTCTGTATGTTCATACTTTTAGTTTTATAAAATTAGGATCAATTATATATATGTAAAGTTTTATGTCCTGCTTTTTTTTTTACCAAATATATTCATTTTCCTGTGTTATTGATAAAATATTCTAATGACTGCGTAATCTGTGAACTGCATTTGCCATCTTTTATTTAATCATTTAGACATTGAGGTTGTTTTCAAATTTTTATTATTATAAAAATCACAAACAGTATTTTCTAGGTAAATGTTTATCGACATCTCATATTTTCTTAGGAGCTATTCATAGAATATTTTTAATATATACTGCCAAACTTTAATTCCACTTCATCAGAAGGTTATGAAAAAATAATTTGAGGAAACACAGTGGTTTTTGCCAAGAATACAAAACAAAAGCAAAAACCTCCACAGAAATCATTGAAGAGTTAATGAAAATATAACAGAAAAACCACCATTTTAATGTTAAAGGAAAACTCTGTACAAAGAATACTTTGTTCTGAATGTAAACTTACAATATAAGTGTGGCATAATTAAGCCTGTGACTCTAATAATTTGAGATTGTGCTACTGTAGCTGTGAAGAAAATATTTTATCCCCTTTTCCAGTTTTCCCCATTTTTAAGTTCTATTGTGGTATATCTTACCAATTTTCAGATAATATTTCAAGCTAATTCAAATTTTCATAACATTAGAAAGTACACACATTTTATTAGTTAAAAAGAAAGTTTGCCACCTTTAGTGATAAGCTTTATAACATTAGCCTTAGGCTCTTCATAGACCAACTTATTTGTTTATTTTATAGATGAAAAAGCTAAAGTCTAGAGGTGATGGGACATGTCTAGGGTCATAAAGGTTAAGGCCTAGCCAGATTTAGAACCTTACTCTTTGATACTTTCTCCTCAAGGACAGTTACTCTTACCAGTTCATATAACAGACTCTGGTAATGGTAGCCTCTCACACTCCAAGAAAGAAAATACCTTAAGAAATAAGGAAAAGCCTTAATATTAATATCTTAACCATGCTTTAATCATGAAAGAGGAATATAATAGTTAATTTTTGATTAATTAAGTGTTATTATATGTTCATGGATTGCCTTTTGGAAATTAAATTGTTATTGGTACCCTCAACAGAAAGTAAATAAAATCAGGGAATGGGATTTATGACAATTCAATTTTGCTCTTATTAGCCATGTTTAATAGGAGGGGGAAATTCTGTTTAATTATTAGATCAGTAAGATTTTAGAATTCTGTGAATCTCAGTTATCCTAGTCTGTCATTGCACATATTTGAAACTGGCTGTATATTTCTTCAGATTTTAAATTCCACAAGGTATGCTATTTATGTAGAATATGTTCTTAGAAATCAAAGGTCATAAACCCAATTTATAAGATCACATATTTGATTCAGCGTGGTGGCTCATGCCTGTAATCCCAGTGCTTTAGGAGGGCCAGGCAGGAAGATTGCTTGAGGCCAGGAGTTCAAGACCAGCCCGGGCAACCTAGTGAGACCTCATCAGTACCAATAAATAAATAAATAAATAAAAATTAGCTGGTCATGGTGGCAAAAAATTAGCTGAGCATGGTGGCGTGCACCTATAGTCCTACCTACTGGGAGGCTGAGGCAGGAGGAATGGTTGAGCCCAGGAGTTGGAGGCTGCAGTGAGCTATGATGATGCCGTTCCACTGCAGCCTGGACAACAGAGTGAGACCCTGTCTCTGAGGAAAACAAAAAAATCAAAAAGCACATATTTTTATAAAAGTAACAAACATACAGTATCTTTTCTAACTTAAAATCAATGAACAGTTATTAGTAATACTTAAAATATATCCAAGTATATTGTCTGTCTTCGGAGAACTACCATTATATATAAATGTATTATAGTCAGAACCATGTCTCTTATGAAATGGCTCAGTAATTTTTTTTTCCGTGACCTTTTATGAATCCAGAGGCACAGTAATTCTTGATTTATTTTTTTCTTTTGTGAAGAATATTAAGGAAAATACAAAAAAAATAGTTGATGTTGCTTTGTGTTGTCTACTTTAGGATCTCATTTTGTCTATTTGCTTATTCTAAAAATTAACTCTATTAAAATATATTTGTCGGCTGGGCGCGGTGGCTCACGCCTGTAATCCTAGCGCTTGGGAGGCCGAGGCGGGTGGATTGTTTGAGCTCAGGAGTTCGAGACCAGCCTGAGCAAGAGCAAGACCCCGTCTCTACTAAAAATAGAAAGAAATTATCTGGCCAACTAAAAATATATATATAGAAAAAATTAGCCGGGCATGGTGGCACAAGCCTGTAGTCCCACCTACTTGGGAGGCTGAGGCAGTAGGATCGCTTGAGCCCAGGAGTTTGAGGTTGCTGTGAGCTAGGCTGATGCCATGGCACTCACTCTAGCCCGGGCAACAGAGTGAGACTCTGTCTCAAAAAAAAAAAAATATATATATTTGTCATAACTCTTATTCATATTTGTGAACATTAAGAACAGACTACTTGGGGGATGGGTGGGGAGAGGAGGATTAAAAAAACAGAGTAGTTAATGAGCATTTATTAAGAGAGAGATGCTATAAGAGTCCAGACTGGTAGTACATATCCAATTCAGTATTTGGTCTGATGGTGACACATGTAATGAGCTTGAAAGATTAGTAATGTACCTCAAGTATCCTTAGTGTCTCTTAATTATCTAGTATAGAGCAATTATTCATTAATGTAATCCCCCTTTTATATATGTTTTTAAATCATCTTTAATATAGCATCACTTAATATGCAACAAGCTCCATTAGAATATTTGTTTGAAAACCAACACTAATATATCCTGTAGCTTCAACCTGAATGTTTCAGAATTTAGCAAACAAAATTATTATGACTGTAGTTTTTATAATATAATTACCTTTTATTTTCCTTAATATGCATAGAATAGAATAGTACATAGAATACTTTTTCCATCGTGCTGAGATTAATGTCTATGACTTTGTAACATTGGACATCTATTAGTAGTTATTCCCAAACTGCTGAGAAAGTTATTAGTACTAACTAATGATCAAACATGATACAGTACGGCATGGCCTTAAACTCTGTCTAAAGACTTTATTTTATTTTTAGGAACATTGGAGGGAACTCTTTAACTATTTGCACTGTAACATTTACTGGACCCATGAACCACAAAGGGACAGTAAGATCATAGAGAAAGTAACCCTGATTCATTATTATCAGGAAATGTAGTCAAATATAATTGTAAATGAAGTCAGTTTCAGCCAAAGTTAAATGAAGATTAGGCAAAATCATGATATTTATTTACTAGACAGGAAAAAATATAATACAGATTATTTTGTAACTGTTTCTTTAAAAGGATGTTAACCACCCTCATGTTTTCACATTCAGGTATCCTGAGTCTACTGGAACATGGAGAAGAGTATACATTTTCTCTACCTTGTGCATTTGCCCGGTCAATTTTGACTGTTCCTTGGGTAGAACTGGGTGGCAAAGTCAGTGTTAACTGTGCAAAAACTGGATATTCAGCCAGCATCACTTTTCATACTAAGCCATTTTATGGTGGCAAACTGCATCGGTAAGAACGTTTTAATGATATCTGGCTCTTATTCTTCTAGTCTGACCTTTTATTGTAGCACCTTATTTTTCTGCTTTGTTTTATGTGGTTGAAGTTGCATTTTATTCCTGTTTATTTTTTGTTTATTATATTTCATCTCTCAAGGCACGCTGAAAATCATGATCTGTTTTTAACAATAGTGACATTATTAAAATATCTACTCTCATAAAAAAAAAATCCTTGATGTTGTAGTTAATGAGATGTAGAATAAGATTTCTAGTGAATACAGTCTCTGGCCCAATTATGCCTATGAGGGATTCAGATTTGGATCTGGACTTCAGTGAAGGTAGCTATTGCTACAGGTTCGGGTAGAAATATATCTAATTTCTATATTAAGAAATTTCAAGATGCACAATGATTGAAGCCTTTAGGTGTCTTTAGGTACCAATATCGAATGGTAGCTTTGTTCTAATTTCATCTAGGAATTGGCCAGTTATTATACTCCTTTCTTGGCTTGTTAGTCTCTTCAGCACTAGTCCAGATCACCGAAACTGCATGATCACACTTACTATATTTATAGTTTTTTTCCCCCCAGTGTGAATTCTCTTGTGTGATCTAAGGGTCAGATATTGACTAACAGCCACATAGATCACGTTTGTGTAGTTTCTGGCCAGTATGAATGGTTTCATGTTGTTTAAGGGATGAATGATTATGGAGAGTTGCTTCATGTGTTTGCCTTCATATGGGTTTTTTCCAATATATCTTCTCTTATGCTGTTTAAGGTATGAGTGATTAATAAAGGCTTTTCTTCAGGGTTTTTCTCCAGTGTGAGTTCTCCCATATACAAGGGGTAAATAATGACTGTAGAATTTTTCATAATCATTATTATTCATCATAAGGTTTCTCTCCTCTGTGAACTTTCTTGGGTTAATGAAGAGAGAAGATCCTTTTTAAGGGTTTCCCACATTTATTTCATCCAGATGCATTATCATGTGTTGAGCCAATGTTGAGCTGTGAGTGGAAACTCCTTTATTCCTTACAATTCAAAAATTTCCTTTCCAATATTAAATTTAAATCTCTGCTAAGAAGGAAATAAGAGGCTACTAAAGGTTTGCCGACATACATTCATTTGTATTTGTACATAAAGATTTTCTGATATTCTTCAGGTAAAACCTTATTCCACATTTAATACACATAGTATTCCCTTTCTTACATGTTCAGAATTTTCTTCTTTTGTAACAGCTCAATAACATAGTTATTCTAATTAATTTTTAAGTCTTAATTATGTTTCAAACACTTGATAAATTAATTATATTTATACAAATATCCCTTTATAAGAGCTTAGGTTATAGTTTTGAGCTCAGGTTAATTTTTTCCCCAAATGAAAAATATCCAAACCTTATTCTTGAGCCAGTGCTTTATCTTTCTTTAAATTACAATAAATATAAATGCTAAGAATTTGATTTATCATATTTCTAGGACTATTAAATGTGGAGAATCATAATTCATCCTCCCAAATCTTACTATTGCATGACATTAAATAGTTGCTTCCTGCAAATATCCTGCATAGAAATTTTCTCTTGATTTTCAAGTCCCTCTTCAGTGGCAGATAAAGAATGGGAAGGGAGTGGGTGGTAAGGTTAGATTAGGAATTGGGAGACTAGTTAGGCGTTTACAGTTAACACACTTCAAGGAGTAGCTGACAGCCAGGCATAGTGGCTCGTACCTGTAATCCCAGCTCCTTGGGAGACCAAGGTCAGAGGACTGCTTGAGCTCAGGAGTTCAAGACCAGCCTGGGCAATGTAGCGAGGCCCCATCTTTTTTTTTTTCCTTTCATTTTTTTTTTTTTTTTTGAGACAGAGTCTCGCTTTGTTGCCCCGGCTAGAGTGAGTGCCGTGGCGTCAGCCTAGCTCACAGCAACCTCAAACGCCTGGGCTCAAGCGATCCTACTGCCTCAGCCTCCCGGGTAGCTGGGACTACAGGCATGCGCCACCATGCCCGGCTAATTTTTTCTATATATATTTTAGTTGGCCAGATAATTTCTATCTATTTTTAGTAGAGACGGGGTCTCGATCTTGCTCAGGCTGATCTCGAACTCCTGACCTTGAGCGATCCACCCGCCTCGGCCTCCCAGAGTGCTAGGATTACAGGCCTTTCTTTCTTTTTTTAAAGGAGTAACTGAGGCTGGGCTCAGTGACTCACGCCTGTAATCTTAGTACTTTGGGAGGTCAAGGCAGGTGGATCGCTTGAGGTCAGGAGTTCGAGATCAGCCTGAGCAAGAGTGAGACCCCATCTCTACTAAACATAGAAAAAATAATTAGCTGGGCGTGATGTAATGTAAATCCTTGTAATCTCAGCTACTTGGGAGGCTGAAGTGGAAGGATCAGTTGAGCCTAGGAGTTTGAGATTGCTGTGAGCTAGGCTGACACCATGGCACTCTAGCCTAGGCAACAGAGCAAGACTCTGTTTCAGGAAAGAAAGAAAGAAAGGAAAGAAAGGAAGAAAAAGAAAGAAAGAAAAAGGAGTAACTGACAGAATGTGGAGGAGTGAAGGCGCATCCAAGATAACCTTGGTTGATGTCCTGGTTATCTACTACTGGTAGTAGACCTCTCTAAAACTTAGTGCTTAAAACAATTATCTGTCACAATTCTATGGATTGGCTAGGCTCTGCTGGGTGATTCTCACTTGGCATCTTTCATGTGTCTGTGGCAGATATTGACTGGCACTTCATTCATCTAAGGGCTCAACCTGGTGGACAGCCAAGATAAGTTCACTCACGTGGGAGGTGGTTGATCTGGCTGTTGGCCAGGGATCAGGTAGGATTGTCATCCAGAGACCTACTTGTGGCCTTTCCATGTGATTTGGGTTTCTCCCATCTTGGCAGGTGGGTGTCTAGAGGCACCATCCAAAACCAAGCATTCCAAAGACTTTCTGGCTTTTGATATCTGGCTTTCAATTTTTTAACACTCCTAATAATTTCAGGTAGATATCTTCATTTTTGTTAATGATCAAAGATTGTATTTGCCACCTCATTTCTGTACATTTCTTACTTAAACTGACTTCTTTACCACTTCCTACTCTTTACCTATCTGCAAAGTCCACCACACTCATTAGGTTTTCTTGTAACTTGGAGGTGTAACACTTTTCTCTAACATGGTATCTGTCTGTCTCTCTCTCTTTCTCTCTCTCATCATCCCTCCTTCCCTCCCCCCCCCATTTGCAATCATATACATATTCTTTCCATAACTCTTACGGGGTCATTTTGGCTGACTCCAGAGTTCCCTCATTTTTTCCATTCTGATCTCCCTTAAAACCAGTGGTTTCACCTAATTTCTCATTTAGGAGATTGATATTATAAACAGACTTTCCTGTTCTCAGCACCTTTTCTTCTTTGATTTTATAGACTATTATAACTAAGATCTTCTTGTATGCCATTAATTAATGGCCATGCCTCCTTCCTCAGACATAGTCTAGTTTTTGTCTTACTGCTATCTGCAATTGGAGCAGACACATTATCTGCTGTCTGCCTTTGGCATAAATATATTATATACCAGCTGTCTTCCCTTACTTCCTCATTTTCCACATCTATTTCTGATGCAGCCAAGTGAGCCTACTTAACTATTCTCCATTCCCTTGTCCTTCTCCTGGTCTCATTTTCCACACTGACTTTAGGATGCTTATGTATATGGTGTGTGTGTGGTATAATATCATCAAGATTTTAGGATAATTTGTGTGTGTGTGTGTGTGTGTGTGTGTGTGTATCATACTTTTCTGCATATTGGAGATACAGAGAAATAAAAATAAAGACTATATTTGTCTTCAAGAAGCTTTCAGTATAGTATTAGGATTCAGGATACTGCTTTTGGAAAGCATTTAGGAAGACTTTTAGGAAAAACTCTTATAATAAACAGTTAAAAATAAAGTCTCATAATAACTATAAAGATAGAAAAGGAAAATAATACTGTGAAGCTAGGATTAGGTGATTGCTGTAACTGAAAAAAAATTAGTTCTTTTTTTTTTTTTCTTTTTTTCCCCTAAAGGCAAATTAGAAGGGGAAAAAATTAGTTCTGACTCATCTGTTAAAGTAAAAAAAGAAACATGATGCTCAATATACTTCCTTCCCTTTGTCTGATAAAGAAACATATCACTCTTTGAAGAGGGACAAACTATTTTCCTGGCACTAAATGCTAAAGGGATTTATTGCATATATCATTACATAGTGGCATTGAGTAACATAATAGACAGCGTCTTCTTCAGTAGTTCTGCATAAAATATAATGACCCTTCATGTATTTCTTACATATACCATCAATGAAACTCAAAGCTAAATTCTTAACTTGGAATCAATAAAATCTTTTCTATTTGAAGCTAAGTTAATATATCCAGTGGTTTTCTGGTATCACAAATAGCTATAGAGACAGGATCTAGAAAATTTAAAAGGCTGACTTGTCAAGTTTTTAGAAAATGAGAGAGCAAATGTTTTACCAATTATGAATTATTTTCACTTGAGAGATGGGTGGCATAACACATTTAAGATTTGGCTCTTTGTCAAGTATCTTCAGGGCAGCATATTCTGTATTGTATGTCATTTATTGACAAAAGATTACATGCTTTAGTTGTTGTGAGTTTGGTCAAGAAACCTTTTTTTTGTCCTTTGAAAATAAAATTTTAACTTACATTCTCACCCAGGTATAGCAACATCTTATTTCCATAAGCCTGAGATGTGGAGAGAGGCAGAATTTTTTCAAAGAGAAAATTCTGATCTAATGCCTGGGCAAGTGCTTTGTTGAAATCTTAAATTTCTATGTTAGAAATATTTTTAATCTTTATAATTTTAAGAAGGCCTTTCAATTTCCTCAGCCGTAAAGGATCCAGAATTTAACTTGAATTTTGAGAACTTGCCTCATAGTGAGTGTTAAGATATTGGCATCTAGATAGCAACCCTGGCCAATGCCTTACTTAATCTGTTAGAGGGAGTTATTTAATGTCTTATATTTGAACATCTAACTTTGGTTTTGGCAGGGTTTTTGGAACTTTTTTATAGAATATAATTAACTATTTGGTAACATTGTTTCTTAAAACCATTCTCGGTTCATATGGATACTCATCAAACGCAATGGTTAAGGCGATCCGCCCACCTCGGCCTCCCAGAGTGCTAGGATTACAGGCGTGAGCCACCGCGCCTGGCCGGTAGCAGGCATTTTAAAAATCATACTTTGATCATTTGTGGTAATGAAGTCTCTAATTTGATTCCTAGTATTCTTTCTAAAGATTAAAATTATTATTGTTTGAAAAAATTTTCAAGGAAGCTGTTATGAAATTTACAAAGAATCTGACTATGATCTGACAAATTGAAGTGAATTGTATAACTGATTTAAACAGGATTCACAGGGTGTGCTCTTGGGTTTTTCATCCTAAGAAACAAACCTGATGTCACTTATTAGAGCATATCTTTATTTTCCATGTGCTTCTAGGGTTACAGCTGAAGTAAAGCACAACTTCAGCAACACTGTGGTATGCAGAGTGCAAGGGGAATGGAATAGTGTTCTTGAGTTCACTTACAGCAATGGAGAGACGAAGTATGTGGATTTGACTAAGTTGGCAGTGACAAAGAAGAGAGTAAGACCTCTGGAGAAGCAGGATCCATTTGAATCCAGGTATATCATCCTTCCATGCATCCAGGAAAGTGTCAGAAGCTCTGGGTCTTACTCTAAGCCTTTTCACTAACTTGTGACCTTGGGCAAGTCACTTCGCTAGTTTGTATCAGCTTCCTCATCCATAAATTGAAAGGGTTGGTCTGATCTGATGCCCTTATCAGCTATGAGATTACATAATATACAGTCACATTTTAGTAAAAATCAAACATTGTAAACTGAGCAGAAATATTAAAAACATTTAGCAAAGGATTACTATCCTTATCATGAAAGCTCTTACAAATTATTAACAAAAGACAGGCACCCCAATAGAAAAATGGGCAAAGGACATAAAGAGGTAGTTCACAAAAATAGAAGAATCTTACATGCCCACCAAGAAAATGAAAAATTGTTCAGCATAATTAGAATTCAAAGAGATACAAACTAATTAAGACAAATTAGTTTTTAAAATAATGACTCTTTGGGGAAAAGGCATGAGCAAATGGGCATTCTCATACTGCTGGTTAGAAGTTAAACCAGTATAATCTTCCTAGAGAGTATTTTGGCAATATGTGTCATAGGCCTTTAAAAATAAGTAAAATAAATCTATATGTGTTGATAAGGTACAGTCTCCAAAATGTGGCCACAGTGATTGCTTCTGGAAAAAAGTAGGTAGGGTCTGGGATAGGAAAGAGTCTATTTATAAAATATCCCTTTGTACAGTGTAAATTTTATGTCATGTGAAAGTATTACTGTATAAATTTAAAAAGAAAGGAAATACAAAGAACCATTAAACATCTTAAATTGAGATCATATAAATAGAACCAAACAATTTATAACGAGATGTGTAAAGGGTATAAATAACTACCAAAGATTCAGATTGGGTCAAAAAATACAACAATAATGATTTTTAAAAAAATTCTTCTAGAGATTTATCCTAAAGGAGAGGTTCTCAAAGTTTACTTTTAAGACCCCTGCAGATCTGTGAGGCCCTTTCAAGGGGCCTGCAAGGTTAAAATTTTTTCATAATAATACTAAGATGTTATTTGCATTTTTTACTCTGTGGGCACTTACATTGATGGTGCAGAAGCAATGGTGGGTAGCACTGGTGAGCCTTACGACTGATCTAGGCAGTGGCACCAAACTGTACTAGTAGTCATTATATTCTTCACTGCTGTGTATTCACATTTAGTGTCCTTTAAAAAAGCAGTACAAATTATTAGTTTTATTAAATATGGACCTCTGAGGACGTGTCTTTTTAGTTTTCTGTATGACAGATTGGGCACATGCATAAAGCACTTGTGCTGGATACTAAAGAAGTGTAGTGATTATCTGGAGAAAAAGCACCTGTGCAATTATTTGAGTCACAAGTGGAACTAATCACTCTTTTCATGAAACACTCTTTTTACTTAAAAGAATGATTGACAGACAAACTATAGATATTCTAATTTCAATATTGGGCAGACTTTTTTTGTAAATGAAAGGTGAATGTGACACTTCAAGAAAAACAATTGGCAATATTTGTTACTACTAATAAAATTTGAACTATAAGGCAAATTAGAATTTTGAAAAATTTATAACTGCCACCATGAATTTGCTGGCTTGCCAATTAAAGAGTTTCCTGATGAAGTGGTGGTAATATTAATGAATGTGATTTTTAAAAATATTATAAATTGAAATCTGTCAACATCTGGAAGATCTGCATAATTCAGTGAACCAGTATTTTTCAAATGACTAATGCATGAGATTATAAAATCATGCATGAGTAAATGAACCATTCAGGGTTCAAGTTAGAACAATAGGTTTCCATGTAAATTAATTGAAAAATTAATTGACATTTCTTACTTTCCTACATTCCAACTAACCTTTAAAAATCTACCACTTGCGGTATCTGTATACCATGGAGTATTACTCAGCTATAAGAAATAACGATGATACGACATCTCTTTGGTTCTCCTGGAGAGAGTTGGAACCCATTCTATTAAGCGAAGTATCCCAAGAATGGAAAAATAAGCACCACATGTACTCACCAGAAAATTGGTTTCCCTGATCAACACCTGGGTGCA
>JAQIFY010001382.1:0-14219 GCA_028533085.1 Varecia variegata | reverse complement strand
AACAAACTTAGCTGAAAAGCCTACTGACACTCATCCACTTGCATTGACATACATATTTAACTGCACTTCCTTGGCAACATTCTGGAAGCAATATGCAATGGTGTTGGCAATGTCCCCATAAGCACACTTTGAAAAGTAATATTTAAAATGGATAAAATGCATGTCATCTATTGTACCCTGCAGGTGAATTTTGTATTCTGTCATCACCACCCAATATTTATTGCATGTTGATAGAGTGTCTGACACTGAAATAAACATTACACACGGTAAGGCTTGAGGCCTGGAGAAGCTGTCTTAGATCCTAAGTCACACTCTTTGTGTAGCAGAGTGATCTTTTGATTTTGGTGCCTACACAGTTCCTCATGGTCCTCTGTATTTTAGAAAAAGTTCTTAATGGCCACACAGGAATAAAGATGCTTTGCCCCTGAAGGGGGCCCATCTGTTTAAGAAGCTTTCATTGCTCTTGGGGTGCTCTGAATAATGGCACCAAGCCCATCAGCAAACAGGAAGGTTGGTGTTTTGCAGCTTTATGAGAAAGGTTGGAATACTTACAATATTTTAAAGAGCTAAAAACTTAATAAATAGAACTGCAGAAAGAATTTTGATTATATAAATTTCTCACAACAAACCATAAAAACAACCAGATGAAAAAACATGGCAGGAATTTATAAAAAAAGAACCAAGTGATTCATGTAGGGAGAAACTGGTTGCCTACATAAATCTCATTTTATTTACTTTGTGATTCACCAAAAAGCAAAGACCTCTATAGTGACCACGGCTAACCCGGACAACAATTCAAACATTCTTAAAAGATAGTTTTGAGAATTTAATGACAAGTTTTTATTGGGAAGAGTATGATAAACTACCAAAATTATTTATTTCTCTAGTTCTACATATATATATATATATGTATATTTCTGTACTGATTTTAGAGCTGTAGATATTAACACTTTGAAACCAAATGTATAACATATTGAAAAGGTAACATATATAAGTGAAGTCTAGACTAGGTATAATTCATGGAGAAATCTGCATATCTCTAGGCAGAATTGCAATTGCAAAATATATTTCAGATTATCTTGAATGCACCAGAATGAGAAAACAAAGTTATCCACAATGTGCAAAGATAGTAAGAAGCATGATCTTCCAGTTCATGTGTGTGATATTAAGAACTGATTTACATGCCTTTTGGAGAGAATCTAGAATCTGAGGTGCTGGTTTAAGGATAAACAAGTGTTAAATCATTCCATAGCCATTCGACACAATGCAATAACATCAATATTTAAATGAAAAATTCAAAGACAAGTCCAGAGCTGTAAACCGTGGAGTGTCTTGATTTTAAGATAATGAAGTTGTCATATTAAACCTTACCCTTTGGCAGTCCGGCCGTGAGGAGGAGGCTCACGCAGTGAGTGGCACAGATTGAGTATTTCCTTTGCTCTCTCACTCACTCATTCTCTTGCCCCTGCTGGCTATAAACTCCTCTTTGCCTTCCAGCAGCCAATCCCTGTCATGGCCCAGGTGATGTCAGAATGTGGATTCTTACCAGAAAACCCCTGAACTTCAACACTTTTGCAAGACACAGGCTCAGTTGAATAAACATGAAACGTGGTTTTAGTGCCAAGAGGTTTGCATTGTGGAATTTAATTGAAGGTTTGGATGAAGATGAATACTTTGAGTTCTGAATATATATAATAATATACTGGATTTGAATTAAAATAAATAGCAAAAGATTTAACCATTTAAAAATGTCATCATTATACAAGTTTTCACTGTGTTGAAAGAAAGGAAAACTCACTGTGATCAAATACAACTCTACATTAGTTTAGTTAAAAAAGGAAACTAAATCAGAGAAAGGAGCTGATGAACAATTAATATTTTAATATCAATTATTTCAGGCCGGGCGCGGTGGCTCACGCCTGTAATCCTAGCACTTGGGAGGCTGAGGCAGGTGGATTGTTTGAGCTCAGGAGTTCGAGACCAGCCTGAGCAAGATCGAGACCCCATCTCTACTAAAAATAGAAAGAAATTATATGGACAGCTAAAATATATATAGAAAAAAAAATTAGCTGGGCATGGCGGCACATGCCTGTAGTCTCAGCTACTCGGGAGGCTGAGGCAGAAGGATTGCTCGAGCCCAGGAGTTCGAGGTTGCTGTGAGCTAGGCTGATGCCACAGCACTCACTCTAGCCCGGGCAACAGAGTGAGACTCTGTCTCAAAAAAAAAAAAAAAAATTGTAATATCATTTAAAAGTTTATATAATTCTTTAAAAAAAATTATTTCATATTTCCTCTTGAGCTATGCTTCAGTGACTCATAAATTGCAATTGATAGGATTAAATCTGAGACTTTATAAGACCTATTTGCTAAAACATGATGCTGACTATAAAAGTTAGACCTTTTAAGAATCATGCTACTGAGAGGCAGATTTCATCTTTTGTTTTGGAAAATAAATCTTTTTAGACTGTCCATTTATGTGGTCCCTTCCTGTCATGCTTATGAGGCCAGCTTATTTTATTTTCTTGGGCTTTTGTATACCTCTTTTCTATTCATTTACATATTTAATTTTCTTCCTGTGAGGATAGAAGAAATGACTAGAGCTGGCAGGAGTGATCCGTTGTTATTGAAATGATTCATGAAAACCAAACCCAGAAGGAATGGATTGACAAATTAAAGCACTCATTTTTTAATTTGCAAAGGGAAATCTAGCTTTGTAGTTTGCATATTCTCCTCGTCCAGTCATTTTATTCTTCCTCTAGTTGCAAAGTCTACCTGAGAAACCAAAAATTAATCGACATCATTTTTAAGTTGTGTGCCAATCATCCCATCGGATTCTCTGGGTAAATCATCTTTTATTTCAGAAAGGTTGCTTGGAAAATATAGACTCGTAAAAAGAGAAGTTGGATAGGCTCCAATTCCATTCAACCCCATAAATTTAGTTCACCTCACCAAATGAATTATTATTATTATTATTTTTTTTTTTGAGACAGAGTCTTGCTCTGTTGCCTGGGCTAGAGTACTGTGGCGTCAGCCTAGCTCACAGCAACCTCAAACTCCTGGGCTCAAGCGATCCTCCTGCCTCAGCCTCCCAAGTAGCTGGGACTACAGGCATGCGCCACCATGCCCGGCTAATTTTTTTTCTATATATATTTTTAGCTGTCCAAATCATTTCTTTCTATTTTTAGTAGAGACGGGGTCTCGCTCTTGCTCAGGCTGGTCTCGAACTCCTGACCTCGAGCGATCCTCCCGCCTCGGTCTCCCAGAGTGCTAGGATTACAGGCGTGAGCCACCGCGACTAGCCACCAAATGAATTATTGAGCATGTCACTGGGCCAGACTATGTTATAGGCTGTGGGGAGCCAAATAAGAAAAATCTGGTCCTCGTCTTTAAAAATTTCAGTTATGTAAAGAGACGGGCATATAGCCATAGGGTACAGCAACCAAAATATCTATAAGGTTCAGAGGTGCTATGGATTACAGAGGTTTAATTCTAGCTGGCGAAAGATCAGTGGAACTGGGCACTTATATAAGAGTAGGAATTTGCTAGGTTATCAAGAGGGAAGAGGGAAGCATTCTTGGGCACGGGTTCAAAGAATATGAAAATGCATGAAACCACATAACAATACTGAGTGCTCACGTGCTGGCTCTTGCCCTGCACGATTTCACTCATTTCTCACCCACACAGAAAATGATCCTCTGAGATTATTCCCATTGTACAGGTGAGATAAGTGAGGCACAGTGATGGAAAGAATGCCTTGGATTGCATAGCTAGGAAATGGGGGAGTCTGGGGACCAAAGGCAAGTCTGTGTAATTGGCCCACACATTTAACTACTACATTTCCTTTCCGGCACATTCAGAAAACCTCCATAATTCAGCAGACTGGAATATAGTGAGTAGAAGTAGTAGCAAGTGAGGTAGGTCACATAGGCAAAGCCAGCTGATGGAGGAATCTGTAGGTCACCTTGGAGAGTATGGACTGCACAATGGAAACTGAGACTATCAAGGGGTTAAAGCAGAAAAATAACACATTCAGATTTGCAGTTTGGAAGAATCTTTTGTTGACAGGCAGTGGTGGCTGAGGAAGGCAAGACGGCTATGGAGGAGGGGAATTTACAGAGACGATTGTCGTGGTCCAGGAAAGCAACGATACATGTCTGAACTAAAGCAGTAGCAGTGGGGATAAAGAGGAGGGAACGGACGAGAGAGGCGTGAAATAGATAAAATCAGTAGGACTTAGCAGAAATAAGAGAGGTGGGGAAGCCTAGGGTGACTTGTGGATTTCTGGCTTGGATAATTTTGTGAGTGGTGGGACTATAGCTTATGCAATGCCTAAGAGAGTGCCAATATGTTATAGCCACTCAGCAAGCATTTGTTGACAGTACCATGATACAATGGAAGAGGTAGAGATGGAGAATCAAAATACTGGGGTTTTGTTCTTGATTCTTCCACCAACTTGACTCTATCACTTAACTATTCTGAGAGTTCGATGAGCCTATCTTTAAAAAAATAAGGGGGGTTTTCTTATACACACACACAAACACACACACACACACACACACACACACACACAAAAGGACCAGCCACTGTGTGTGCCTCCAGTACCCATGGAGCATTCTTGCCAAATAATTGAACTTGAATCTGATCCAGCCTCTGTATCTACAAGTTTAGAGGAAATACAGGGATAGACAAACATGCAAAATGACACTATTGGGATGCATTCTGCAAAATCCAGAGTGTGGGAAACTTTATTAGACACGTGACCTCATTTCTTCCATAAAATAGCAGGAAAAAGAAAAAAGAAAAAAGGGGAAACTGTAAATTATAAAAGACTTTAGAGATATAACTGAAGAAATTATGAAACAATTGCACAAGTGTTGAATGCTGATCAAGAATTTTATGGCATTAGCAATTATTGTTAATTTTTTAGTCATGATATTATTGTTTGTTTTTAAAAAAGAATTCTTATCTTTTAGAGATGAAATAGTTATCTGAGGACGGGGATAATGATGACAAAAAGTTGGCCATAAATTGATAATTGTCAGATCGCTGATGGATTAATGGGGCTTCATGATACTTTTCTCCACTTTTGTATATGTTTGAAATGGTCTATAACTAGTTTTTTTTTTTAAATAAAATGACAGAACTAGGTAACCTCTAAGACTTTTTCAATGTCTAATATACTGTGATTCCTTATTTTCAATATGTCATTAAGCCTAATATGCCCTTTCCGACAGTCCCCTAGCTAATAAATTTGTTAGATTTATTCGTACTATGCTCATTGAAGCACCGTTTCTAAGGAATAGTGCTAGAGAAAAAAACATCACAGATCATCACCAACTTTGCTTTTTCTGTAGTCAAGACGGTTCCAACAACACTCTTCCCTGCCATTCTCATGATCATAACACTCTTCTTCAGTTAAACAGGTTGTTCTAAATTGACTCTCTTAGATGGCGTATGGCCATGCATTCATCTCATTGGCCTGCGTGGCCAGCTGCGCTGTGAGATGAGTCATGTTTACTTGTCCTCTCTGCCTTTGCCCTTCCCTCCCTGCCTGCTGTTTCTCAGCTGCTGCTATGTGCAGCTCTTCCTCTCCTGTCTTTTAGACATTTATGTTCTCGGAAGTTCTGTCCCCATCCATTCTCTCTTCTCAATCTGCGGTGTCTACATGATCCCTTCGTTCCCACGGCTTCAGGGACACATCTGTTATTTTAATACTGATTGTCCTCCTTCGCTTCGGGGTCATATATCAAACTTAAGGAAATCTCCACTTGGAAATTTCAAAATTACCTAAAATTCCCAACTGCCTTTCCTCCTGTGTTCTCTGCCCAGTTGCTCAAGCTAGAAACCTGGATGTCATCCAACTCGCCTGCGTGTCCCTTACCCTCGCCCAGGTGTCAGCCTGTCTATTCCCATCAACTCTGCACCCCTTGAGTCTTACTTCCGTCCATCCCCCACTGTCACCCTTATCTTCCTCTAGGCCACTATGGCCTCACTTGGGTTAATACAAGAGCCTCTTTTTTGTCCTCCCGCCGATCATTTTTGACACTGTGGCCAAAGCAAACTTTCTCAAACACCACTAATATGTTTTAAATTTCTGCTTAAAGTCTTCCACGACTCCAATACCCTCAAGATACAATGTAAACTTCTCAGAGTTGCCCACAAAGCCATCATGATCTGGCTCTTGTGTATGGCTCTGCCCCTTTCCCTTTTCTCCCGCACACTCAGTTTGGCCATGCTGAAATATTTCCTTTCCTTCCCTGCACCTCATGCCTGTTTCTCAGGACCTTTGCACCTGCTACCTTTGTCTGTCTGACTCTGACCTGCCACTCAGGACTCAGCTCTGAAGCCACCTCCTGCAAGGAGCCTGCCTTGATTTCCATCCCAACGGTGGCTGGGTTGAGTACTTCTTCCATGTGTTTCCATAGCACCCCTGTGACAGTACCAGTCCTTCTCTGTTGTGGCTGGTTGCTTATCTCTTACACCCCCTAGATGGAGTATGAGTTGTTGAGGATTGAGACAAGGGCTTATTTATCATTGTCTCTCCAGCCACTCAGCACAGTGCCTGACGTAGGGCACGTAGTCAATAAATATTCTTGAAATAATGCCTAACAATGAATGAATAAAAGACCATCTATTAGAGTGTTTCTTAACCGTTTTTCCCCATTATCATCCTACTAAGGAGTAAAATTAAATTAAATTTCAAGTTTCCCCAAGGAGAGAAATTAAATACCAAGGAGTGGACAACTTCTAGAGCACCAGGAGTACATTACTTGTCCCAAAGACCTTTTTTTGTCAACAGCCAGTAGAGCAGATGGAGACACTGAAAGCCTTAATTTTATGGCAGGATTTGGCCAGTGAGCAAAACCTACTCTGAAGCCAGACACATATGCTTTGCAATGGTTATCATTTTAATATCATGGGGAAAATAGAAAATTATTTCTGTTGTGCTCTCATTTATTTACTATGTATTTTTTTCTATACAAACCAATCTATTATTTCTAGATATTTTTTTTTTTGAGACAGAGTCTCGCTTTGTTGCCCCGGCTAGAGTGAGTGCCGTGGCATCAGCCTAGCTCACAGCAACCTCAAACTCCTGGGCTTAAGCGATCCTCCTGCCTCAGCCTCCCGAGTAGCTGGGACTACAGGCATGCGCCACCATGCCCGGCTAATTTTTTCTATATGTATTTTTAGTTGGCCAGATAATTTGTTTCTATTTTTAGTAGAGACAGGGTCTCACTCTTGCTCAGGTTGGTCTCGAACTCCTGACCTTGAGCAATCCACCCGCCTTGGCCTCCCAGAGCGCCAGGATTACAGGCCTTATTTCTAAATTTTTGTATAACATAATGATAAACAATCCAATTAGTTTAACTCTTCAATAAAAAAAGATTTTGTTGGTTAGGGCCACAAACCATAGTAATATCTAAGATATTTTTCTACCCCTAAGAACTGATATATTTATTTATCTTTTTGCCCAATGGGGCAATAATGTTCTCTTTGAGAATGCATGGTGTATCAGTATTGCTTTTTTTCTCCAAGATATTGAATAAGAAGCATATAGCTCATCTGTTATTTGTAAAATGAGAAAGTTATAGCGAGTCTGATACCTCGAGATCCTCTGAATTTCCTCAGGATATGTACGGTATTATTTGCCATTAGAGAATGTGTTTTCTGAAAAAGTTTGTGGCCAATGAAACTGAAGACTTATTTTAAAATATATTTTTAATTTTGTGTACCGCTCTTTCCTACCAGATTTATCGCCAGGGATGTCTTAGTCAATTCAGGCTCCTATAGCGGAATACCATAGACAGGCCGGCTTAAACAGCAAACATTTATTTCTCACAGTTCTGGAGGCTGGGAAACCTAAGATTAAGGCACTTCCTGCACAGAAATAGAGATCTTGTGTTCCTTTCTAAAATTCCCAAGACCAAAGGCTAGTCAAAGACATCTGTGATTTCACCAATGATATTAATAAATGTGGCACTTGCGATTTTTTCCTAGAAACCCTTTGAGATGATAATTAGAGAGGGAGCGTTCTCAAAGTTTTTAGTATTTTAATCAAACTCCTTCACAAACTATTAAGATAAAGAAGTAGTGCTTCACAATTAGGTGCTTTAAAGGCTTAATTCTCATTCATTTATTTGTTGAGCACATATTTATTGCCTGCTGTGTGTCATAGCATACTTTGTTTTAGGCTCTAGGAATCTAATAGTGATAGAAATTCCCTCCCTACATTTTAGGAGGGAAATAGATTTTAAAGACAACAAATAAGCAAATACTAATACATAGTATGAGTAATAAGTAAAAAATTAAGAAAAAGTTTATCAAATGATGTAGGAAAGTGTTCCAAATCATCTACATTAGCCTGTGATTGGACCTAAATTTTGATAAATTCACGTGTAATTTCTTAAACTCAGTTAGAATCCCTTCCCTCATGATAGGAAATAATTGTCTTTCGAGTGGAATATTTTAGGTTATTAATAAACATGATTAATCCTAAGTACTGAACAAAAATTTTTAAAATATATATTTTTGAAAATTTCTAGACCTGAGTTGGCCAAGAAACTTTTGGGGTAATGTCCTTACTGAGAAAATGGAGATTGCCATTTATTCAGGGACTAGGACAAGTGACAAATCATGATTTGAATGGCATGCTTAGACATGCCAGCCTTCCAGAAAATGCTGTGGATTACTGCCCCTTCTATAGCAGCCACAGTTTGGGAAAAAGCAAACAAAAACCTTTTTCTACGTAAGGACAGACTGAGGAATAATTTTGATCTTGCTCTTTATGTAATAATTTTCTTTGATCCCCTGTATTTTCAGCCAGAAACAAATTTTTACTTACTAGAGTGGTTTCATGCTCTTCTTTGATTATTTGCTTTTTAAATTCGTGTTGCATGTTTCATGAATGTTCATTTTATGTCGTTAAAATGCCTAATGTTTTTTTCTTTTTTTTATCAGATCAGCACATTCTTTGGTGAAGAACTGAGAAATCGGTTCTCAGAAATCATCATTTCAGGGATTCCACAACTGACAAATATAGTCTTTTAGTTACTAGCTGGGTTATATTTTTGGTGCTCCTTAGGTTTTCCGCTGCCTCGGACCTTCTGCAATGATCCACAATAATAACAGTTTGTGATTCCGCAGAAAACAAATCACTGCCACGCTTTAGTTGTGGTCTTGTTGTCATTTTGTGCGATACGGCTCATTTTGTTGCATAAACCATAAAGTTTACAAAACTCCTTGGATCTTGGAGTCCAGCTGGTCACATAGTGGACATTTATTGGGAATGACATGGGTGTCCTCTGCTGGAATGTGTCCGATGTGAATTCTCAGGGGTACCTCTGGCCTAGCGCATTCCAAGCAAGTTTGTCCCTCGTGGACGAATCATCACTATATGTTATGTTTCGTTTCCATGCAGCTGAGTTTTTTCCCTACCTGGGCTCTCATATAGATTCTCTGTCTTAAAAATTTCTAGGTTTAGGGTTTTTTCTTTGACATTTTTCTAGTTACTTCATTGCTTTTCTCTATTCCCAAGTAACTCTCTGTATTGCTGTCATAGTACTTCACATATAAAAATAACTTATTAAATATTTGGTGACTGAATGACTGATTTCTGCCTTCTTCCTGATCCCTAAAAATAACTTATTAAATATTTGGTGACTGAATGACTGATTTCTGCACTCTTCCTAATCCCTCCCATCACCCTGAAGGTTAAAATTTCAGTTATTTAGATTCAAAATTTTACATACCTAAAAAAATTGTGTTTCTTAGATAGATTTGTAAAGTTAAGATGGTTATCTATACCTTTGCATTCTGCAGGAGCAGCTATGTTCCGAGGCAAAGAATGAGATGATGTGTCTCTCTTTAATTTTCAAAATGAAAAAAATTTAAACAATTTAGAATAAAATCAGATGGAATAAAGGGATAGTGAGTTAAACGATTGGCCAGGATAAGAAATAAAATAAATCAGATTAAGCAAGAAATGTAACAAGTCTAGAAAACATAACACTATCATCACCACAAAAAATGTCGAAATGCCTATTTTTCACCCGATACCTGGCCAAGTCTCCCTTTTGGAAGAATAATCTCTATTTTTTAAAAAAATATATGTTTCATTTTTAGATATAAATATCTAAAAACCTAGAAATAGTCATTCCTTGACAGAAACATCAAATTAGGTTTAATAGCCCAAACAAGCCGGATTCAGTATTCCATAGCATAAGGAAAATCGTAAGTAAGATTATGGCATGGCAGATTGGAGAGCTCATTGAGGTTTCAAATTCTGCGATCTAATGGTACAAAGTTACAAGACCTTTAAAAACACATGGAACTCGTCTTTCTTTCAATCTGATGAGCTGGCATCAGGGAATGGTGTCCTCCCTCGGTCTGTGGCTTCACTTCTTGGGTGGGGGTCAAGGGGTTTGCCTACAATTTCAGGCTGGTGCAAACCCAGAGCCAGGTCCTCCTTGTAATTATGTTTTCCTGTAATAGCTCCCAAGCTCTGCTCCTCCTTCAAGTTCATGCTTTATTAAGGTAAATGGGCAGAGGCTTTGCTTCTTCTCGTACTACCGTAACAAACTGGGAAGCTGCCACCCACGAGGGACGAGAATTGGTCTGTGCGGTGGAAGGAGAGTTGGCCACCATGAGAGTTGGAGTTTTCTGTGGATTGGGATGCTTTAAAAATCGGTCATAGATACTAGTCAAGATTAGAGAGGAGCCTCACAAAAGAATAGGTTATTTGAGAATGACCAACTCTAAAAGACTGCAAAGAAGGCAACAGAGCGGAGCAAAGGAGGAGGCATTGGGTTGCAGGCGTCACTGTCCAGGTCAGGGGCCCTTGGAGAGTTACAAGCACAATACCCAGCATAGCTGGGGTGTCAGGGGCTGGAGTGCAGAAGGTGGCCGAAACAGATGGTTCTAACGGAGAAGCTAAACGCATTCCTGTGTCTAATCACAAGAAAGGTGCAAGAAAATGCAGAGCTTTGCGAAGCTCTCCCATGACACTAGGGGGAGAAAAAAATGTACTCCATTTGTTTCTTTAAAATAAAATTCATATTTCAAGAAAGAGGGAGTTTGGTTAACACAATCTAGCCACTTGTTCCAACATTTGAAGGAAGAAAGATTAAACTTCTTTGACACACATTCTTGCTAAGCAATCCCTTGCTACCTCTTCATTATTCCATTTTCCCTTTTACTCACACTTGGTATAACCGTTTTATTTGATTTATAACTGGGTTTGAGGTTGGCTAATTTGTCAGTCGGCCTTCCCTGTATAATAAATTCACAAGATATTTTAAACACTCATGAAGTGATCTCTATGTGTCAATAACTATAATTTACTCTCTATAAACACAATATCACAAATAGGGTGTTTTAATAAATACCTTGATCACGAGGTAAGGACTTTCCGCTGCATTGTGCAGGCTTCATGCTATATATCTACCTAGACAGTGAAGGCGTCGACCTCAAGTTAATAAGGTAGTTCATTACTCACTCTCAAGACTATTACTCTTAGCAGAATAATGAAGGAAATTGAAATCAATGTAAATTGTACTTCCAGGTTTCAAAGCAATATGGTTTTTAGTGACACACTTGGGAAAAATGAAAGATGCCACTTCCTGGAGCAGAATGTGTTATGACATTCTTTGATTAAGGCAGAACAATGAGTTACATTCTCTGGTTAACACTCTACTCTGTATTTCTTTGAATTGTCTTTTTTCCTAATTGTAAAAATAGGTCTAATTATTGTGACCAATATAAAAACTCTGGGTAGAAAAAATATTGAATAAAAATTGCTAAATCTAAAATATTTGAAGAGTTCAGTTAAATGGTAAGTATTTATGCTTTTTATTTGCTTCTTCTCTACAGAAGATGTTAATAAATGTGACTTCTTGGCCGGGTGCGGTGGCTCACGCCTGTAATCCTAGCTCTCTGGGAGGCCAAGGCGGGAGGATCGCTCGAGGTCAGGAGTTCGAGACCAGCCTGAGCAAGAGCGAGACCCCGTCTCTACTAAAAATAGAAAGAAATTATCTGGACAACTAAATATATATAGAAAAAATTAGCCAGGCATGGTGGCGCATGCCTGTAGTCCCAGCTACTCGGGAGGCTGAGGCAGGAGGATCGCTTAAGCCCAGGAGTTTGAGGTTGCTGTGAGCTAGGCTGACGCCACGGCACTCACTCTAGCCCGGGCAACAGAGCAAGACTCTGTCTCAAAAATAAATAAATAAATAAAAAATAAATTAAAAAATGTGACTTCTTGCTAATGGAAGAAGGAATTAGTAGGGGTTTGTATTCAAAATACCTAAATTCTTCAACTTCCATGAAATTACGAAGTTGACACATTGGTGTGAGACAACAGCATTTTAACCTGAGAGCAGGAACAAGAAGGTTTACTCCTTTGCTGCAGTAATCCACCTGGGAACGAAGCCAAATATTGAAAAGTAAATTTTAAACGGTATGGTGGTTTTATTGACTATATTGGAACATTTAAAAAAGTTGATAAACCACAGCTTCTGTAGGTAAAACTGAATAAGGAAGACTGAAATAAGAAAAGGAAGGAGAGAAAGGAGAGAGATTCGTTTTCTTGGAGAATTACATTGCTAAGTGGTTGTCTTTCCACTTAGAAATAACTGCTACCTTCATTGGACACTGTTCAGAAATTTCGTGCCTTCACCAAGTCACCATTTTTCTTTGCAGTTCACATAACAGCAGTAGGCTGCAGACTTACTTCTCTGCCTGTTAGATGCAAAGACACCCTTTGAAGTAGGAGATGTGTATCCTCTTAATTTCAGTTTTTTCATAAGGTCCAAACTGATATTTCTATGAGTCAATAGTAATAGAAACCAGTTCTTCTCTTTGTAAGTCCATGATGTTACAGGCAACAGATGCTTCAGAGCATCCTGAGTGTAACCAAGAAAAATAACTCGGGCCCTAAGAAGTGACATTTTTGTTTATTATATGGCCAGTTCTTACTGATAGCATCTGTTAATTATAATCTTGTACTAATTATAGTAAAACACAATGCTATTCTCAATTTAAATTAATTTTTGCATTTAATTATTGTTATCTACAGCACAATCTACCAAATCACTCTGTAAAATATTTTTCTCACATATTATTTGTCATAGTTCATTTTTATAGTTCTATGGTCTCTTGAAGTATATTACCTTTTCTTTTGTTTTCCTGGAATAAAGCCTCCATGGACTTCTGGTTTTGGAATTTTATTATTAAAGATTTTGGAAACCAAAATGGTAGACAGCATTAGTCTTTTTTTTTTTTTTGAGACAGAGTCTCGCTCTGTCACCCTGGCTAGAGTGCCGTGGTGTCAGCCTAGTTCACAGCAACCTCAAACTCCTGGGCTCAAGCGATCCTCCTGCCTCAGCCTCCCGAGGAGCTGGGACTACAGGCATGTGCCACTATGCCCGTCTAATTTTTTCTATATATTTTTAGTTGTCCATATAATTTCTTTCTATTTTTAGTGGAGATGGGGTCTCACTCTTGCTCGGGATGGTCTTGAACTCCTGACCTCAAGCAATCCTCCTGCCTCGGCCTCCCAGAGTGCTGGAATTACAGGCGTGAGCCACCGAGCCCAGCCTAGATCTCTAGACTTGTTCCCCCTACATGTCTGCTTCGGTTCACATCCATCATTCCCTAGGGAAACACAAATGTGCAGTTTTCTGAACCACATGTGTGTGAATTTCAAGTCTCTTTTAAATATATATGTGTATGTGTGTATATTGGTATATGTGCCTATGTCTCTCTATATAACACATTACATGTATATTTAAAACATTTTCTCCTCTACTATTTTATCATATTTATAAATATGTTTCCTTTTCACTGATTAAACATTGTCGTGAGAAAATTAGGGAGGAAAATGAAAAACGTATCAGCCACCATTCCTTGAGGTATATCATTCACAGACCATAGAAAAAGAATCAAATGGGTTGCGGAACATGGCAGCCTCCAACTAACCATTAGCAAACCAATGCTTGTCCAACCCAAGGGTCATTTTGGAGGTGGGGGGCTCGCTGCAACCTCATGTTTCCAAGCATCCCAGGAGGAACACCCTAGGGGACCATATTTTCTTTGGTGGCATCTTGTTAACTCACAAGCCCCAAAGATTTGTGCTTAAAATGTGGTTGAAAATTTAAGCAGAAACCTGTAAATGAGTAGCTTAGTGTCTTAAAACCACATATTTAGCCAAATGAAGGTGTGGC
>JAQIFY010001381.1:0-14219 GCA_028533085.1 Varecia variegata | reverse complement strand
AAAAAAAAAAAAAAAATTTCAATAGATTTAAGGGGTACAAAGTGGAATTTTGTTACATAGATATGTTATATAGTGGTGAAGTCTAGGCTTTAGGTGTATCTATCACCTGAATAGTATACATTGTACTCAGTAGGTATAAGTAAACATTTTATCTTGAAATAATTTTAGATTTATAAAAAAATTGCAAAGAACATACAGAGAACTCTTGTATACTCTTCACTCAGTTTCCCTGAATGTTATCACCTCACATTACCATGGTACATTTGTCACGACTAAGAAATTAATGTTGGTATAATGCTATTCACTAAATTATAGACTTTATTTAGATTTCACCAGTTTTTCCACTAATATTCTTTTTCTGATCCAGGATCCATATTGGGTTTAGTCTTTTTGTTTTGTAGGAATGCTTTATATATTCTGGATATCCTTTGTCAGATATATGTATAGTGAATTTCTTTTATTTTGTCTCTTAGTAGTGTCTTTTGATGAACAAAAGTTCTAAATTTTAATATAGCCCAATTTGTCAATTTTTCATTTTAATGGGGAAGATTTTTTTGTGCCATGTTTAAGAAAATTTTTGCCTTTGCCAAGATTATAAAGATGTTTTCCTATAAAATCTTTATTTTGCTTTATACATTTAAACCTACAGTCTACTTGGAATGATTTTTTAAATTAAATTCTTATTTTATTTTTTAATTGACATAAAATTGAACACGTTTATGGATTATATAGTGATGTTTGGATATATATAATATACAGTGATCAGATCAGGGAAATTATCATTATATCTATCATCTCAAACATTTATCATTTCTTTGTGTTGGGAACTTTAATATCCTCCTTCTAGTGATTGAAGATATATATTGTTAACTGTAGTCATCATACAGTACTATAGAACACTAGAACTTATTCCTCCTTTCTAGCTATAATTTTGATATCCGTTAACAAATCTCTCCCTATCACCACCCCTCCCCCTGCACTTCCCAGCCTCTAGTAGCCTCTGTCCTACTTTTTACTTCTATGACATGAACTTTTTTTTAGCTTCCACATATGAATGTGAATATGTGGTGTTTAAATTTCTGTTCCTGGCTTATTTAACTTATCATAATATACTCCAGTTCAATCCATGTTGCAGCAAATAATAGAATTTAATCTTTTTTTTTTATGACTGAATAGTATGCTGCTGTGTGTACATACAACATTTTCTCTGTTCATTCATCTGTGGTTAGAATCCTAGGTTGGTTTGATATCTTGGCTATTGTGAACAGAGCTGCAATAATTGAAGTTGCAAATGTCTCTACAATGTACTGATTTCCTTTCCTTTGGATGAAGGCCCAGTCGTGGGGTTGCTGGGTCATGTGGTAGCTCTATTTGTAGTTTTATGAGAAACCTCCATACTGTTCTCCATTGTGGCCATACTATGGAGAAACTACATTACAGTCCCACAAACAGAGTATAAGAGTTCCCTTTTCTCTGCATCCTTGCCAAGAATTGTTAATTTCTGTCATTTTGATAATAGTCATCCTAACTGGGGTGAGATGATACTTCATGTGGTTTTGTTTGCATTTCCTAGATAATAAGTGATGTTGAGCATTTTTTCGTATATTTGTTGGCCATTTGTATGTCTTCTTTTGAGAAATGTCTGTTCAGATCATTTGCCCATTTTTTAAAGGGATTGTTTATTTTTTGCTATTGAGATGTTTGCATTCCTTGCATATTCTATATATTAATCTCCTCTCAGATGAATAATTTGCAAATATTTTCTCCCATTTTGTAGTTGCCTTTTCACTCTGTTGACTGTTTCTATTGCTGTGCAGATTTTTAGCTTGATATAATCCCATTTGTTTATTTTTACATTTTTGCCTTTGTTTTTAAATTTTCAGAATATTACAGGGGTAGGAATGATGTTTGTGTATCAATTCCACAATTGATGGTGTGAGGTAGGAGTTAATATACATTGTTTTCCTCAACAAGGCATTTTTACTTTAACCTGTAGGCATATGGAGTCATTAAAATATTTTGAAGAGGATCATTATGTCAAATTTAGAGGAACTGGTAATTTTGTATGTCTACTTATATTAGTCACTATTTTCTCACTTAGCCGTCATGCTACCATCTGACCAACTGAAAAACTAAAGCTGAGGGAGAGTAGTGTCAACCTATACAGCAAATGGAAAATCAGAGCCCGTGTCTGAGCCAAGATCTAACTGTTCCAAGTGCTATCCTTCTGCAAGGGTGAGAGAAAGGTTGGGCTTGAGGGGCAGTGAACCAGGCAATAAATCTAGTGGTTATCTAGGTACTGTTGTATATCATCTCATTCTATCAAAGTAGAAGGTATATCCTAAAATAAAAATATATGTAAGAAAAAAATTGAAAATAACTTATGCGGGGTTAGGTTGAATAAATTAGTTTAATCTATAAAATAGAGTACTGGTAGCCATTAAAAGTCAATTTTGAAGAATATTTAATGTGAGGGAAATTAATGATAAAATGTTAAAAGGAAATAAACACAAATATATAACTGTGTACAATAGTATACCTTAAAAAATATGCATAGAAAAATTATAAGGAATACATTATTTTTTAATGGACTATTTCTGGGTGGTAGGATTATAAATGCTTATTTTCTTCATTATTTTCTTCAGTTTTTGTCCCTGAAAATGCTTCAAAGAATATTAATTACTTTTAAAAAAAGGTAATTATAGATTCACATGCAGTTAAATGAAATAATAGAAATCTCAAGTACTCCTTACTCACTTCCCCCCAGTGATAACATCTTGTTAAACTATAGTACCCTGTCACAACCAGGATTTTTTTTTTTTTTTGAGACAGAGTCTTACTCTGTTGCTCCAGCTAGAGTGCAGTGGCCTCGTCATAGCTCACTGTAACCTTCAACTCCTGGGCTCAAGTGATCCTCCTTCCCTCCCTCCCAGGGTTAGACTAGCTTCATAAAATGAATTGGGAAGTGTTCCCTCCTCCTCTGTTTCCTGGATGAAATTATGTAGAATTGGTGCCAATTCTTTAAACATTAGGTAGAATTCTGCAGTGGAACCACCTAGGCCTGGAGGGTTTTTTTAGAGTTCTAAAATTATGAATTTAATTTCCTTATTAGTTATAAGATTATTCAGATTACCTGTTTCATATTGGGAGAGTTGTAGTTTGTGTTTTTTAAGGAATAGGCCAATGAATCTAAATTGATAAATTTATGTTCATAGAGTTGTTCATAATGTCTGTCACCTTATCCTTTTGATGTCTGCAGTATCTACAAAATATCTCATTTCAATCCTCATATTGGTAATTTATGTGTTTCTCTTTTATTTTTTGTCAGTCTTGCTAGGGTTTTTCAATTTTATTAATCTTTTCCAAGATCTTTGTTTCATTGATTTTTTTCTGTTAAATATCATTCATTTCTGCTATTATCTTTTTTTTTTATGAGACAGAGGCTCCCTCTGTTGCCTGGGCTAGAGTGCCATGGCATGAGCCTAGCTCACAGCAACCTCAAACTCCTGGGCTCAAGTGATCTTCCTGCTCTAGCCTTCCAAGAAGCTGGGACTACAGGTGCATGCCACCACAGCCAGCTAATTTTTTCTATTTTCAGTTGCTCATCTAATTTATTTTCTTTTTTTTTTTTCTTTCTATTTTTAGTAGAGATGGGGTCTCGCTCTTGCTCAGGCTGATCTCGAACTCCTGAGCTCAAGAGATCCTCCTGCTAGGATTACAGGTGTGAGCCACTGTGCCAGCCTGCTATTAACTTTATTATTTCCTTCCTCCTGCTTGCTTTAGGTTTAGTTTGTTCTTCTTTTTCTTGGTTCTTGAAATGGGAGCTTAAATTATTGCTTTGAGACTGTCCTGTTTTCTAATGTATACATTTAGTGCTATAAATTTCCCTTATAGAACTTCTTTAGCTGTGTCCCACAAAGTTTGATATTTTGTATTTTTATTTTCATTTAGTTCAATGATTTTTTAATTTGCCTTGAGACTTCATCTTTGACCCAAGGATTATTTAGAAGGGTGTTGCTTAGTTTCCTAATGTTTGGAAAATTTCCTGTTATCTTTCTGATTCCTTTCTAGTTTGATTCCATTATGGTTAGATAACATATGGTTTCAATTTTGAGTTTGTTGAGGTTTGTTTTATGACCCAGATTATGGTCTATTTTAGTATATGTTCTGTAGATGCATGAAAAGAATGTGTATTTTGCTGTTGTTGGTTGGAATGTTCTATAAATGTTAATTAGATTCTGTTGGTTGATGGTGTTGTTGAGTTCTTATATAGTCTAGTTGTTATCAATTTTTGAGCGATAGGTGTTGAAGTCTCCAAATATAATTGTAGATTTGTGTATTTCTGCTTTGAGTTCTATCAATTTTTAACTTCACATTTTTCAGCTTGTTTGATGCATATTCATTTGGAATTGCTATGTCTTCTTTGTGGATTGATCCTTTTATCATTATGTAATGTCTCTTTCTGTGTCTGGTAATTTTTTTTTACTCTGAAGTCTACTTTATCTGATACTAATATAACCACTCACACTTTCCTTTGATTAATGTATACATAATGTATCTTTCTCTACCCTTTTACTTTCAACCTGCCTGTATTTTTATATTTGAAGTATGTTTTTTGTAGACAGCATATATGGAGTCATTTTTAAGAAACTCATTCAGCCAGTCTGTTTTTTTAAATATACAGAGTCTGTTTCATTTCCTACATTCCAAAAAATTAAAAAACTAAGTAGAATAGTGTAATGAACCCATATTTTCCAATTCTAACAATTATTAATTTGTAAGTAATCTTACTTCACCTACAACTCCATTCAGTGCCTACCACAAACCCACCTCAGGTATTTCTAAGCAAATCATTTCACCCAAATTTCTTAAGAACTTAACCAAATAGTCATCAAACAGATTAACTCCTCAATATCATATATTCAATTGGTGCATCTGAATCAAGAGCTAAATAAGATCCATACGTTCCAACTGGTTGCCACCTCTCTTTTACTTTTTCTTGCTTAATTTTTCTGATAAAGACTGAACATACCTTACTACTTTCAAGGTATTCATCAGGCTTTCTTCATGGACTGGATGTATAGTAAGAGAAATCAAGATTGAAGGTTAAATTTTGCCTTAAAAATTCCTGTTCTATTCCTTCTGCATTGTTCTTAGTTCACTAGAGTTTATTCCTGAACTATTTACTTGCCAAGTAGTTAAAAGGGATAATCAGTTTAAGAAAAAGTCCCAAATCAATATGTCTTTTATAGCATCATTAAAATTGTAAATAGGTCTTAGGAATCATCTGGCATCTTGATGGAGCAGGACAACTCTTAGATCTTATTTATCAGCCTGCTGAACTGTTCCTTTTTCAGAGACATACTACATCTAAAAATTTTCTGATATCCTTGTTTTTAACTGTTGTGGCTTGCTGAATCAAAGCAGCTGAATTTGAACCAAGCCCAATGTCGTTTCTTTCAAGGATTAACTCATTTTTCTGGGCTTGAGATACTGAACAAGCAGCACCTGACCTTTTCTGAACACTGTGGATGTATTTGGTAGCCAAGAAATTTCGTATTTCAACAAGAGATCCATTGTCTTGGATAACGACATTGATGGGGAAGTGAGCATACACAGACCTCATCTTGTGATGGAAGCCCGGTGTAACATCCTTGATCGTGTTCTGTGCATGACTACAAGTAGTGCGAACAGTAGCCACATCCTTTCTATTTCCCCACCATTTGTCAACCTGGAGCCTCTTCTTTTTCTTTCCAAGGAGACTGAGTTCTATATTGATGTGATTGAAGTCCCTCCTCAGGGTTCATCTGGGACCCTTCACAGTAACTGTACGTCCCTTAAGAGTGATGTCAATGTTTTCTGGAATGTCGACAGTCTGATTGCTGAGAATGATCTCCATTCTCACGGTAGATGGGGCAAAGCCAATCTCTGCTTTTTTAATTGGTATATTTATTTTATTTTTTTAATTTTTATTTATTTATTTATTTATTTGAGACAGAGTCTCACTCTGTTGCACAGGCTAGAGTGCCGTGGCGTCAGCCTAGCTCACAGCAACCTCAAACTCCTGGGCTCAAGCAATCCTTCTGCCTCAGCCTCCCAAGTAGCTGGGACTACAGGCGTGTGCCACCATGCCTGGCTAATTTTTTTCTGTATATATTTTTAGCTGTCCAGATGAGTTTTTTCTATTTTTAGTAGAGACGGGGTCTCGCTCTTGCTCAGGCTGGTCTCGAACTCCTGACCTCGAGGGATCCTCCTGCCTTGGCCTCCCAGAGTGCTAGGATTACAGGCGTGAGCCACCACACCTGGCCTAATTGGTATATTTAGATCACTTACATTTAATGTAATTATTGGTATGGTAAGTCTGCCATTTTCTTTTTTTTTTTTTTTTTCTTTTTCTTTATTTTTTTCCACTATTGCACATCAGTGGCATGCCATTTTCTTTTTGTATTTTGTTTGTTCTCTGTTTTTATTTCTCTGCTTTCTTTTTCTTGCCTTCCTGTGGGTTACTTGAACACTTTTTAGGATTCCATTTTGATTCATTTATAGTATTTTTGAATGTTATCTCTTTGTGTAGCCTTTTTAATGGTTGCTCTAGGTATTACGTAACTTATCATAGTCTACTGGTGTTGTCATTTTATCAGTTTGCGTGAAGAAGAGAAACCTTTCCTTCCCTTTACCTTCTCCCATTTATAATATTAAATGTTATAATATATATTATTTAAATATGTAATATTTAAATATTTACTCCGCATACATTTAGAACATCAGTATTATAATTTTAGCTTCAATCATCAAACATAACTTAGAAAACCTAAGAGGAGAAGGAAACTCCATTGTATTTACCCATCTTTTTTCTATTTCTTTCTTCATAGTATTTCTTTTTTTTTTTTTTTTTTTTTTGAGACAGAGTCTCGCTCTGTTGCCCGGGCTAGAGTGAGTGCCGTGGCGTCAGCCTAGCTCACAGCAACCTCAAACTCCTGGGCTCAAGCAATCCAACTGCCTCAGCCTCCCGAGTACCTGGGACTACAGGCATGCCCCACCATGCCTGGCTAATTTTTCTCTCTATATATTTTTTTAGCTGTCCATATAATTTCTTTCTATTTTTAGTAGAGACGGGGTCTCGCTCTTGCTCAGGCTGGTCTCGAACTCCTGAGCTCAAACAATCCGCCCGCCTCGGCCTCCCAGAGTGCTAGGATTACAGGCGTGAGCCACCGTGCCCAGCCCATTGTATTTCAAGTTTCTCTTTTTTTTTTTAATTGTTTCCTTTCTGTTTAGAGAATTTTTTAGCCATTCTTTAGCGGAGATTCTGCTGGTGAGAAATTCTCTTAATTTCCCTTCTTCTGAGAATGTCTTGATTTTCCCCTCATTCCTGAAGAATATTTTCTCTTGTTTTAGAATTCTGAAGTGACAGTTCTTTTTTTTCAGCACTTGAAAAATATTGTACCACTTTCTTCTGGCCTCTGTTATTTCTGAGGAGAAATCTACTGTTATTCAAATTGTTCCCACCCCCCTCATCCCCAAAGTGTCATTTTGCTCTGCTTTCAAGATTTTTTCTTTGTCTTTAGTTATCAGAAGTTTAATTGTGATGTATCATGGCATGAATTTTGTGTTATTCTATTTGGGATTTGCTTGGCTTCTTGAATCTGTAGGTTTCTGTCTTTTGCTAAATTTGGAAAGTTTTCAGTCATTATTTCTTTAAGTACTTTTTCAACTCACCCTCTTTCTCCTCTTTTTCTGGGATTATGATGACATGAATGAATGGGATAATCTCTAAGTGCCCCAACCCAGCCTAGTTGTTTATGCTCTTTCATTTGGAATGCCTGAGTTTATGAAATAAACCAGGCTTGACCTTCATTGGCTAATAATTCCTTTGTTCTGACTAAGGGGTGCCCACGCTTTTCCTACCTGCCTCCAGGTATGGGGAGATTGTGTTTTAATCCAAAGTGCATGTTTTAATCAAAGTATGTCCTGGTAAAAAAGAGTTGGCAGTCATTCTGGCTATTTTGAAATAATTTCCTCTTCTTTTTTTTATAATGTTCTCTTGACCTAGATTTTATGGAACATTCACTGTGCATTTAGAAAATACTGTGCTAAAAGGCTGAGGCAGGCCAGGTGCGATGGCTCATGCCTGTAATCCTAGCACTCTGGGAGGCCGAGGCAGGAGGTTCATTTGACCTCAGGAGTTCAAGACCAGCCTGATCAAGAGCGAGACCCCGTCTCTACTAAAAATAGAAAGAAATTATATGCACAGCTAAAAATATATACAGAAAAATTAGCCGGGCATGGTGGCGCATGCCTGTAGTCCCAGGTACTCGGGAGGCTGAGGCAGGAGGATCGCTTAAGCCCAGGAGTTTGAGGTTGCTGTGAGCTAGGCTGGTGCCATGGCACTCTAGCCCGGGCAACAGAGTGAGACTCTGTCTCAAAAAATAAATAAATAAATAAATTATTGGGAAAGTTTGGTCCACTCTGCCTTGCTGGCCCTCTGTCAATGTTGTTGTCTTCCCAGATCTCTAGGCCCCCACTTCTCCCTCTTTCCATGTGTTTTTCCTTTCAGGTTTTTTCTTTTCTCCACAAGGTGTTTTAGTTTTTTTTTTTTGGAGGTAGAGTATCACCCTGTCACCGAGGCTGGTGTAACCTCGAACCTCACTGTAATCTCGAACTCCTAGGCTTAAGTGATCCTCCTGCTTCAGCCTCCTGAGTAGTTGGGACTACAGGAGCACACCACCACAGCTGGCCAATTTTTAAAGTTTTTGTAGAGACAGGGTCTCTCTGTGTTGCCCAGGCTGGTCTTGAACTCCTGTCCTCCCAAAGTGCCAGAATTATAGGTGTGAGCCACCACGCCCAGTCTATCCTTTGAAATTAGATTGATCTCTAGATAAATATCTATTATCTTACCTGCTTTTACTTGGATAATTTCTGTCTGTGTGGCTCATACAAATGGGAGTTTGAATTCAAATATTTTCCTATAGTTTGATTCAGGAAGAATATACTAGTCTTGTAAAGTGCATCAGTAATTTCCTGGCTGGTTTGTCAGGAGCAGAAATTCCGGATTGGGCATGACTAGTCCAGGGGTGACCTCTCCACAGCTGAGGGAAGGGGAGTCCATGCAATGTGCTCCCTGTAATCTAAGAACCAGGGTAGCCCCATGGGCGCTGTGCAGAGCAGTGCGCTGTGTAGTCTCTGGTGCAGTGGAAGGGGAACTTGTCAGATGGCCCCAGAGACATCCCAACACCTGACAGTGGGCAAGCTAACACCATCTCTGTGGACCTCAGTTTTCCTCGTCTGTGAAGTGGTGATGATACGACCCACTCCGCAGGGTTGGCAGAAGCGCACCTGCACTTGTAGACTGTAAAGGTAAAGGGTTTTTGTTGCTGTCATTGTCATTATTAGGGCAGCGTGGACATTTTCAGGCTGACTCTCCAGAGTGAACTGACAGGGGATGAACTTGAACACATAGCCCAGAAGGTATTGAGGTTTCTGGTGGGGCGAGGCCCCCTCCCCTCGCCAGTTCTCCCTCCTTGCTGCTGACCCCTCACCCCATGCTGCCTGGAGCCATCTCTGCTGTCGCAAGCTTGGGAGCATCTCCTTTCAGAAATACCAGCTGATCTCAGCACTGCGCACTGCTTTGGAGGATGGGGAGACCCCCACTAAAATTAAAACTAACCTGCGATTTCTGCTAATATTCCTCGTCTGGGGTTCTTGCTGCTGTGTGGCTTCTGTTAGAGGTTCTGAAATGAATTTTTGGAGGGGAAAACCAGACTAACTCCTTAAGTCCTCTGAGAAGCAGGTCTTCTGCGTTGGTCGAGGGGTTGGAGTTCTGGGCTGGCCATGTGGTTTCTGAGCCATCTCTCTGTGTGTTTCTCTGCTAGGCGGGCAGGAAGACCTATGCCATGGTGTCCGGCCGCTCAACTGGTCATTCTCTGGCCTCAGAACTGGTGGAGTCCAATGATGGACATGAGGAGATCATTAAGGTAAACTTAGTTCACCACCTTTCTCCCTCCTCTCGTTCTCCCTGCAGGTACATGAGAGGGAGCAGCTGCCATTGCCAAAGGAAGCTGTGGTTTGACTGGAAGGAACCGGACCTGAGATACTAGTTCTTTGCCATCTCCTGGAAATATCCTAAGACTTTCCAGGAGACTATAATCTGCCCATAGTGACTTTGGTATAATCTGGCTGCGGGCATGGGGATGGATGGATGACCTTACTAGGTGCCTGTCCACTGGCCATGTTTTGCTACTGGAGATTGTAGAGACAGGTGGAAGATGTGTTTATGGAACTTATTTTTTAAAATGAGAACATTTATTTATTTATTTACTTATTTTTTAAAAAAAACAGCTTTTTGAGATATAATTCATACCATATAATTGACCCAGTGAAAGTACACTCATGCTGCAGAGTGATATTTCAGTCAATGATGGACCACATATATGATGGTGGTCCCATAATACCATATTTTTACTGTACTTTTTCTATGTTTAGGTATGTTTAGTGACACAAATACTTACCGTTGTGTTACAGTTGTGTTACAGTATTCAGTGCAGTAAAATACTGTACAGGTTTGCAGCCTGGGAACAATAGGCCATACGTGTGTAGTAGGCTATACTATCTGGGTTTGTGTAAGTGCATTTGTTTGCATGACAGATTTGCCTAATGACACATTTCTCAGGATATATCCCTGTCATTAGGTGATGCATATGACTGTATTTGTATGTTTATGCCTATATTGCTATATATCATTTAGCTAAATTTATTGCATTAGGATAAATTTTCAGAAGTAGATTTGCTAGGTCAAAGAGTAAATATATTTCTAAGTCTTCTGATCTGAATCACCAAATTACTACCCAGTAAATTGATGGTAACAATTTAGCCTCCTACCAGCATTGTATGAAGCTGCCTGTTTTTGTGGAATTAATTTAATTTGAGGTTTCTTAACTAAATAGTGTTATCTTCCTTTTTTCAGGTGTACTTGAAGGGAAGGTCTGGAGACAAGATGATCCACGAGAAGAATATTAACCAGCTGAAGAGTGAGGTCCAGTACATCCAGGAGGTGGGTGCCCCTTCCCTCTGAAGGAGTGCTTGGGTTATTTCTCTAAACCTCACATTTTTTTTTGGGCTTCCTTATTTTTAAGGATTCTGGTTTTTTCCGTTCTGTTCCCTTTATGTCTCTGAAGTGCCACCATGCCCTCCCATGTGTCAAATAAATATCATTTTTGACCCTTTGTACCCAGTCCATTCATCCACAGATACTTAGGAAGTACCATGTGCCTAGCACTGTCCCCGAGCCATATTATCTAAAATATCAGCCATCTTTCCCAGCGCTTCCTAACCTTCTCCCTGGCTCATTTTTCTCCTTGGCATGTCTTACCATATAACATGTTACATGCTTTACTTGTTGGTCTGTTGTGTTGTGTGTCTCCCCAACTAGAATGCTGGCCATAGCCCCACTCGACCAGGGTCCCTCCTTCCTTCCCGCAGCCAGTACTTAGAACAGCACCTGACTCACAGTAGTTTGGGCTGGGGACAGGCACAAAGGTGGGGGAGTTGGTGTGCTCCCTTTCCCGGCCCTAAAGCTCAAGTTTCTTGCCCTCCCCTCCCAGGCCAGGAACTGCCTGCAGAAGCTCCGGGAGGATATAAGTAGCAAGCTTGACAGGGATCCCGGAGAGTCTCTCCATCGACAGGAGATACAGGTAATAGGAAATAGCCCATGGTTGGGTCCCCACTAAGGAGGCGGGGTTGTGCCAGGCAGTCCCTGTACCAATTACTTGGTGTGTGCTGAGTCTAGCACCGCTGCCAACAATGGAGAAAATCTGGGCGTGCTGGCTTCTCTGAACACTCAGGATCTAGAGTTAGGGCTCTCTGGTAGGTGGGCACTTGCACTTACAGGCTACAGGCGTCAGCCTGTGCATAAGTACACCTGATCCTAACACACTATACAAAATGGAATTTTATAATGAATGATCATCAGTTATTGGCACAGCCTCTTATCTATAAGGGTTCTGTGATCAATCTTCTTGTGATTCAGAGTTTTATAAAGCAGTCTCCCCTAAATCCAAACTTCTCATAAGTTGATCTTGCTTAATTTGGGTAATACCTGTGCTGTAAACTGAAGTCTTTGTCCTGCTTCTTCTCCTGGCCTGTCATTAATCTGTGTCTATAACTATTAATATATCTAACCTGGGATGGGAAGCTCCTCAAGGTTGGGGGTTCCCTCCACCAGGCCCCACCGCCCCACATTCTGGGATGTAATATTGGTTAGACTGAACAGATTGGATAAATCCTTTCTGGGGTGGAGAATCCTGGGATCGTGCTTTTCAGCTTTTCCAAAATTTGAGGACAAAAATGTCCTCAGGAGAGCAGCGGCTTCATCCTGCTGCTCCTTTAGATTCTGAGCTGTATTTCCTTCATTTGCATTTCGGTTTGGGCGGGGTGGACTTTGTCCAGCAGTCCCTGCCTTCATTGCCCTGGAGGGAGCAGTGGCCCAGCAGCTGGTGCCAGGACAGTTCTTCTTTGTCTCGGGCATGCACTAGGCTTGCGTGGGACATTTCCCTAATTTATTTTTCTGTGGCTGAAGGTAGGACTTTAAGCGCCTGAGCTCACCTACGGCTGGTGGGAGATGCTTTGTCTGGTGGTGGAAGAGCGTAATGTGCTCAGAGGCTGGCCCAAAAGTCCAGGCCCCGTGTTTACACAAATCAGCCATCACATGATGAATAATCAGGCATTGGTTTGGAAAGAATTGTGACAAAAGCAGCTCCCCTTGCCATTTATGCTTTGTCAAACCTTGTCAGGATCCCTGGGGGCAAGGGAAACTTTGTTACAGGCAGTTGCCTGTGTTCCCCTGGCTGGGAGGTTATGGGCTCCCCACGTGTTCCACCCTGCTGAGAGGTTTTAGCCTGAGGCTACTTTCATCCTCCTTACAGGGTGAGGGTACTTCTTCCCAGGGCCACACACATTTCTCCACCCCCTCTGCTTTCTGTGTTCCCATGAAGCACTGGAAGTCCTTTTTTCCCTTTCCCTTCCCTTCCCTGCCTTGCCTTCCTCTTTCCTTCTTTCCCTTTCTCCTTCCTTCCTTCCTTCCTCCTTTTGCTCTTTTTCCTCCTCCTCTCTTTCTCTCTCCCCCTTCCTTTTTTCTCTCCTTTTCTCCCCTTTCCTCTTCCTTCCTCCTTCCTCTCCTCCCTCTTTCTAAGATTTGAGTCTTAGGAGAATAATATTTTGAAGCCCATTGCTTGGGACTGTTTTAACTACCAGTTTTATTTCTCTTTGAACAGGTGGTTCTAGAAAAGCCAAATGGCTTTAGTCAGAGTCCCACAACCCTGTACAGCAGCCCACCTGAGGTAGGTGACAGAGGGGACACCATGGTGACTCTGCTTAGCCAGGGGCAGACCTCCTCTTCCCTGGTCCCTTTCTTTGTTTATTGCTCCCTCGCTCGCTCTCTCTCTCACTAAATACAAGAGTAATACTTGATGTAAAAATTCAAACAATAGAGAAATATGAAACATGGAAATTCCCCTTCCCCAGTCCCAGTCCTGGGAAGGATCTGCTATTAGCAGACTGAAGTGGGTGGTCCTTCTCGAGCAGACTCCTCAGCCTCAGCTGCCCCCTGGAATGGCCTTCGAGCTTTACAGGAGATCATGCCCGGTCCCAACCCCAGGGATAGTAATCCTGAGATGTGGCCTGGGCATCAGGACTTTTAAAAGCTCTTCAGGTGATATGAGTGTTTAACCAAAGTTGAGTACCAATATTCTAGAGTGTTTTTCTGTACACAGACAACCATATTTAAATACCATGTTTTGTGTGTTATTATATATACACATACCATATATACACATATATATGTATATAATATACATATACTTTTCACAGATAACAAGGTCATGGTAAATGCATTACTCCTTGCTTGCTTTTTTAATTTTTTAAACTGAAGAATATAATTATAGTCGTCTTTCCATATTAGTACATATAGATCTAAATCAATCTTTTGAATAACTGCTTAGTGTTTCCTTCCATGACTGTACTTAAAAAAAATAATGTTTGTTATTATATACTGTATATAGCATTTCTTTGTTTGTTTGTTTGTTTGTTTTCTTTTTTTTTGAGACAGAGTCTTGCTCCATTGCCTGGGCTAGGGTGCTGTGGTGTCAGCCTAGCTCACAGCAACCTCAAACTCCTGGGCTCAAGCAATCCTCCTGCCTCAGCCTCCTGGGTAGCTGGGACTATAGGCA
>JAQIFY010001380.1:0-14221 GCA_028533085.1 Varecia variegata | reverse complement strand
TGATCAAAGTGGTTGGTAGGGCAGCTCCATGACCATCAGGGTCTCCAGTCCCTTGGTCTTGTCGCTCTGCCATCCTCACACATGGCGTCCACCTTATGGCCTGAAATGGCAGCTCGAGCTCCAGCCATCATGTTCACATTCCAGCTGGCGGGAAGTAGGAAAGGACAGCAGCAGGAAAGTACCTTTCCTTTTATGAATACTTCCCCAAAGTCATAAATGACACTCTGTTCATATTTCATTGACCAGAACATGACTACAAGCCTGGAAAATACAGGCTTTTGTCTGGGCATCCTTGGGCCCTGCTACAATTCAAGGGCTCTGTGACTGAGTAAGAAGGGAGAATGGATGTTGAGGGACAAGTAGCAGGCTCTGCCACAGTTATTAAACTTCACGGTGCTGATTGCAAGTGCAACGTGGGCCCTAAGAAGGCTTGTTCCATAAAGCCAGTGGAAGGCACTCAAGCGGAGGTGGGGCATGAGAGTGGCTTGGAAAGATGAGTAAGGTTTTCATGAGCAGAAGGGACAGTGAGGGCATTTCAGGCGGGGGATGAACAAACAAAGGCCCCAAGGCAAGAAGGCAGGGATGTGCCTGAGAGATAACAGGGTTGTCTTGACCAAGCAGGGGCTTTGCGCTGGGGGAAAGGAACACGCAGACGGCTGGCTAGCTGGGTCTCGGTCCCGGGAGCAGGCAGTCAGTCCTGTGCCAACTGTGTCATCAGCGTGCAGTCACCTGACCGGGCTCCCACTCATCCTCGGAGGCTGGTGTCCAGGCGAGGCCCTTGCCACGGGCTCTGAGCTGTCGTGGGGAACAGCGGCAGCTGTGCAGCACCTCCTTGGAGTCCTCTTAAGGAGGGGAAGATAACAGTGCTGCTCTTCATTAGTGAACAGGGTGATGAGCGAGGCTGGAGCTGAAGGGCCGTCCGAGATTGGCTGGTCAGAGCCTCACAGTGTACAGAGAGGGGCAGGCACTTGCCCAGGGCCACACAGCCAGCCCCATCTTTGATGCCCTGTTCATCACCCTTCCACCTCTTCACAGTGTCTCTCATCTCCCTTGCCTATGTCCTTCCTGTCTTCTCTCAATAGCTCTCACAGCAGCCCTGCCTGGAGGTAGCATTGTCCCCATTTTACCAGCAGGGAAACTGAGGCCCAGTGGGTGATTGCCCAAGGTCAACATGGTGGTCCGAGGCAGAGCTGGGGCCACAACTGAGAGGGCTCTGGGCTCCCAGCTCAGAGCCCCCTGCTGGGCCCAGGCAGCGCATCTGGCATGGTGTGGGCGGCCCGCGCCAGGCTGACCACTAGGCTTTCCTCCCCACCTCCCCGTCCTGGGCAGGCCCTGCCTGTTGTGGAGGAGAAGGTGGTCACTTGTGAGTGGAGCCCCCGCTCTGTCTCTGACTGGGCCAGCCCGTCCCCATCCCAGAGATCCGTTCTGTTGGTGAAGTCCCGCTGTCCACGTGCTGCTCTTTTCGATCTACCCCTGCCTCACCCTCTGCCCCGCGACACCCTCGGTTCCTGACTCCCCCGTGTGGATGAGTGTGTCAGCCACCGTCCTTCCATGGCAGGAGGCTTCGGGGCAGCCACAGCATGGTGACACATGGTGTGCCGTGGGATGAGAATATTTTAAATCTGAGTTATCCTTCAAAGAGGGAACATGTGGTTGCCAGAGGCCAGAGGGCACTGGTTCCCGAAGACGGGAGGAGGAGGAAGGAGGAGTGTTGAAAGGGCGCGGAAGGTGGTGGGGTGGGGACAACTTCCTGAGGGCTGGCCTTGGAAAGCCGCTGGCCCCAACGCACATGGGTCAGTCCCTCCCAACCCTGGAAGCCCCCGCTTGCTCTCCCGGGACCCCTGCCCCCAGCACGGTTCTGCAGCATCAGCACCGTGGTTCTGCTTCTCTCCCAACCCCCCGGGTGGCACATTCCATCCCACCAATGTGGCCTGTGTGCCATATGCTTCCCTCTTTGTCAGGAGAATCATGTGTGGCAGGGAGGGGTGGTCATGCTTCTCGTCCCCCCACGCCCCAGGCAGGGAGTCTGGCAGATGGGACAGCAGAGTCTTGAACTCATCAACCAACTACCACTGTACCGCGTGGGTTTGGTGACCCTGCTTGTGGCTGGGCCAGGCCCCTAGCACAGGGTGCACTGCCAAAGAGTGACCAGTGAGCAGCCAGAGAGTGACAACGTGGATGGCCACTCTCCACCGAGACGCAGGCTCTTAGTGTGCCCAGAAGAGACAGACGGAGGGGCCTTCGGTTCCAAGGGGTGGGGAGGCCGAATGGCTCTGCCTCCAAGGGCTTCCAGATGCAGCTTCCTTCCCAGAGGGCCCGAATGAAACTCAGCAGCCTCTAGGACAATTCTTCCCTCAATGACCCTCTTCCCAAGAAGCTGACGGGCCAGCCAGCCACCACCCAGGGAGAGTGCCCGTATGGGGCAGACTTTCTGAGCAAGCCTCCAGAGAGGAGGCCGGCCTCTCGCCTGCCAGCTCTGTGCTGTTGCCTTCGGCTGGGGTCCCCATCCCTGGTCTAATCCCTTGGAGCAGGTTGTGGAGGTGGTTTTGCTGATCAGGTGGCACCGGCCATAACAACTTTATGCAGAAAGAACTATTTGGGGCCACTTTTCCCCTGAGGGGCTCTGGGAGAGGCAGTTACCTGGAGCTCCCCAGGTGACACCTGGCCACTAGGCTCTCAAGGCAGGGTTCTGTCATTCATTCAGTAAACATTTATTGAGTGCCTACTGTGTGCCAGGCTCTGATAATGCTTGGGGATATAGAGTCCCACCTCTCATGGAGCAATAGAAGTAACCCATGATTACAATCAAATGTGTCCTGTACTCTAATAGGGGGAAAATGGGGTGTTCTGGGATGTCACTGGGGGCCCTGAGTCAGTATTGGGGGTCAGGGAAAACAACTAAAATGATGCCTGAGGGATGTTATTAATAATTAAGTGAGAGGGGACCAGGGAAGAGCCTTCCAGGCAGAGGGGATAGCCTTGAGGCAAAAGTGATGGTGGTACTTTCCAGAAATGACTCCCAGGGCAGGTGGTGGAGCGGGAGGGTGCTGCAGACATAAGAAAGAGCCACTCACAAAGGGCCTTGCAAATCTGGTGTTTTTGTACCTGTCCGGAGCCTTTAGCCAGAATTTTTCTGGGCCTTCAACTCCAGCAGGAAGTCCAGTGGGAAACAGCTATTTCCTGCCCTCAGAGAGGAGAAGAAAACAAAACCCCAGCCATTTCTGCCTAACCCCAGAATGTCAAAGTTGACTCATGCTAGTTGGGGTGACATAGAGGATGGGAGATTTTTCTCTTTCAAAAACAGTGCTTATTGCATTTCTATTTATAAAGGTAATCATGCTCTGCAAAGAAAAGTATAAAGAGGAAAATAACATCACATATAATCTTCCCATGGAGATAAACGATAAAACATTTTGTTTTTCCTTCCAGTCTTTTTTTTTAAACATGTACTTTTATTTTTGTTACATAGTTGAGGAAAAACTGTATATACAATTTTATCACCTGCCTTGTTCCCTTAACATAAGTATGTCCCCATGTTATCAAAAATTCTTCATTTTTAAGGGCTGCATAATATGCCTCTGTATGGCTATGCTTAGATGCCCTGCTGGGTGCCCTTTCTGCAGTGGCTTTCCCTGGGACTCTCTGGGGCTCCCCATCGGCCTGCAAGACCCCAGGCCTCAGCAGCCCCAGGAAGAGTGATACACAAGCCAGCCGAGCTTTGGAATCACCCGGGGAGCTTGGGGCACTCTCAGGCTTCCGGAATCAGAATCTCAGATGTGGGGCTGGGGAGTCTGCATTTTTAAAAAGCTCCTCAGGGTGTCCTGAAGCCATTCACAGACTAGCATTTGGAAGGTGCTGTTTTAAAGCCTTCTAGGGTACATAGAGTTGATATATTTCATTTTAAATTAGACAAAATAACTACTATTTTGCAGAATTGTCAGGAAAAATAGAAATATGGCTTGTGAAGCTCAGGATCAGGCATATTTTAGGTGTTCAGAAAAAATTGTAACTGCAGTTGTTAGAATTCCCAGTGGAAGCCTTTACGCCGCATTCCCCCAAGAGGGACACTGTTGTACACCCGCTCCCGGAAGGGCTTGGTTGCCTCAGGACCGGCTTCTCCTCCTCCTCCTTTGCAGCAAATACAGAATTCATGCTCACCTCTCTTCAGGAACACATCAGAACATATTGCTCTGAGACCGAACGTGTATAATCAGGATCGTCCCTTGTGGCACATGGCTTTAGATGACCAGGGAGGACCTGGGTTGGGAGGTTCCAAACAGATGCTGAGCGGCTGTTGGAATCTTTCTTCCTACCCAGACGAGAAGGAGGTAAAACTTCAGAAAGAGGGGAATTAGCTTTTATTGTCAGTTCCAAGTACAGTGTGGCTGTCATCTGGTACAAACTGTTACTGCTGGCTGATGAGATAAGCACGGAAATTGAGAATAAACACTTAGGAAATTTTATAGCAATTTGATATTGCCACGGTACCCAAGTGTGTGATAATTTTTCTAGAAATTAATTTTCATTGTATTTTACAAAAGCATTGATCTGTGACTGATTGGATATTTTAAAAATTGATCCCTCCCGGCAGAAAGCTTGAGAGGCGCTGGCCTAGAGACTGATAGATCAGATCTTGTTTAACCCTCACGCCCTACGCCCCCTCCACAAGGTCTTGAATTAGGCTGTTCTTCCACCCTGGTCCCTCCCACGCTTGCTTGCTGAGCCTCAGCCAGAGGAGGGTGGCTCTGCTCCTCTGTCCCCTGTCCCACGCCAGCACCAGGCTGGGTGGAGACTCCCCAGGAAGAACCGAGGCAGGGTATGGGATCCAGCTCCCCCCAGGAGGATGGGGGCGGAGACCCTCAGCGTAGACTGTTCCTGGGGTCTTACAGGAAGGAAACTGCCCGGATAACTTGTGCCCTTGACCTTGCAATCATCCTTCCTCATCAGGGAGCTTTCCCTGGTGTCTGATCTCCATGCTGCTGCTGGAGCTGGCGTCCCGAGCTGCCAATTAACCACTAGTCAAAGCCCCTGCCATACGCTGAGATGGTGCTCACTGCTCTGGGGGCACATCAAATGGAGATATTTTTGTTAAGCACTTACTCTGATTAACTCATTTACTTTTCCCAACGATCTCATGAGATCGGCCCTATTTTTATCTTCACAGGCACGGGAGAATCTCAAGGAGGTTAAGGGGTGGGCTTAAAATCACACGCTAATATGTGGCTGAACCAGAAGTTGGTTTCCAGCCTGCCCTGCTCCAGGATCCATGCTCTTAGCCACGATTTGTCACCATGGACCTGCCCTCAAGGGGCCTGCAGTCCAGTTAGGCCGTGAGACCCTTGAAGAATGCTGGCTGAGTCGGACAGTCCTGACTGTGCGGCCCAGGAACCCAGAGGAGGGTGGGAAGGGGGAGGAGGCAGCCATTCTCAGCCCTGCCCCTGGTCCGGCTCCCCGGGGAGCAGGCTCATATCCTGTGTTTCTGCTCCCTCCTCCCCAGACATGATCTCACTCCTCCTCTCCCTGGAGGCCACAGACAAGAGACTGTTGTTTCCTCCCACACGGAGGCACAGACACAAGACCCTTCTCACCCTGTCGGGCTCCCCACAGTGACAGGGACAGGGGTGCCCCTCAGCCCCTGACTTGGCACACATCACCTCCCCTACCTACCCCGTAATCCCTCTGCCTCCAAGCTGCATCTTTCGCATGAGTTTTTCCTTAGAGAAGGGTGTGCGTTAGGACCCTGCTGGAGTCCTTCCTCCTCCTCATTCTCCTCAGTTTCCCTGCCCACACTTCCGGTACTCCCTGCTCCGTGGATGGGGCAGAACAGGGCCGAGGGGGACAGGGCACATGGCATCAGAGATGCCAGCCAGTATCCTGCTGCCCTAATGTCTCACCGTCCTCATCCTGTCCGTGGGGGCGGCTGTGAGGACTAAAAGGGCAGTGGCTGTGGAAGCTCTCTGCCATCTCTAAGTGGCTCTGCCTGGTTTGGCTTCCCTCCCACTCCAGGCTTGTTCGAGTCTTGCCCTCCCATCAAAGCTGGCTCAAGCCCACTGCCTCCAGGAAGGCCTCCCTGAATATACCAGCCCGGACCCAATCCTCGTCCTGGATGGGTCCTGATCCAACTTGGTGACGTGTAGCTGTGTTCTGTCAGTCCTAGCAAGCCTGGGGAGGCCAGACATCCGTATCCTGACCACGAGATGGACCCCGCCATGCTGCTCCACAGCACCAGGCCTGGGACAGGCTCCGGACTTGCTCTACTCGTAATGTCCAAGCCTCGGGACTCAGTGGTTTTCCGATTGTTTAACCTGGGGTGATCAGATTTGGGGCCTCTCTTAACCACCCAGGGAGATGGTTCGAGAAGGGACTTTTGTTATTCCCACTGTACTGGTGAGGAAAATGAGGCTGAGAAAGGTCAAGAGACCGGGGCAAGGTCACAGAACTGGTTTGCAATTGCAGAGCCAGGACTCGAGGTAGGTTCTGACACTCGACACACCCAGCTGCGCATTTGCTCAGGGCCTGAAGAAAGCCAACCCCAGCACCGCAGTCCGACCTCATCAGTGGACTTTTGCCTTTTCTTTGTTTCCCCCACACTTCTCCTGGAATTCTGACCCCGCCCGGAGCCCTCTCGGCCCTGTCTCAGGCAGCCAGGCAGAGACAGCCATGGCTAGAACAGACCCTACATCCTACATATGTGGTGGGGATCCCGGGACATGGCGGGTGGGGCTTTGCTCTTGGCAGGACAAACAGTCCTGGTTCTGAAGGGCCCCAGAGGCCAGGATAGAGTTTTAAATAGCCAGTGACAGGCCGATTGTGAGGACGGGTTTAAATTAGTTGTCAGTGCTTGATTGAATCAGCACTGTTAATTGTTGGTTGGTGCTGAAATGATGAATGAGACGTGGCTTTAAATAGGAACCCTAAGTGTTTCAACCTCGCCCCTGGGCGGGACCTGCAAGCATGATCTGGCATCCTGCTATTCAAAGGGTTCCCCGAGCAGGAGGGGCTGGGGCTGGCTGGGGCAGACGGAGCCAGGCTGGGCTGGCCTGGGCTGCTTCACCTGTTTCCCCGGTGGTCTAGTGTTCTAGGACAGACACGAGAAGTGCCTGCTGGGGGCTCAGGGAGATGAGGTCTCAATGATTCAATCGATGTATCCATCAACCAATGAGTCAATCATTTTCTTCACTGTCCTTTGACCAAGCTTGCTTATTCCCATCTGTGCCCTCGCAGGGGTCCCAGCCCAATCTTCCTGGAGTTGACAGAGGAAGCGGGGAGCAGAGCAGAGCAGAAAAGGCCATTGTGCTGATGCAGTCCTGCATCGGGCCTCACTGTGCCCCGCATCATCTGCATGGCTTTGGGAAACCAGTGAGCTCCGAGCCTCAGTTTCCACATCTGTAAACTGAGACCAGGTTTGCCCCACCTCCCTCCTCCAACGAACTGCTGAGAGATCAAGAGGGCTAATGCCAGGGAAGGAGCTCTGGAAACTGTCATCACACCCTTACTGGTGGCTGATTGGCGCCTCCCCTTGGCCCTGGGCCAGGCCGGGTGAGTAGGGGGTGGAGTGTGGGTGGGGAGAGGGAGCTGTCACTGTGCCTTCTGCAGCCCCAGGGCTCTCCCCACCCACAGGTCATCGCCTGCTCAGCGGTGCTCTGGTGCCCTCCCCAGAGTTGCTGCACATTTCTGAGCCTCTGGGCCAGGGCTGGATTCCCCATCCATCCCTCCCACCTGGGGCCTGACTAGAGGGCTCCCCTGGCTGCACCTTTCGCCTGCAGCTTCCTAACTCTCACCTGGAGCCAAGTGGGGCAGTCAGAAGAGAGGGCAAGAGAAGCCCCACAGAGCCAGGGCTGTGCCCGCCATTCTCGGTGGGAGATGAAGCTGGAGGGCTCATTCCTGCATTTTCCTCCCAAAGCTGGAAGAATGGCTGCAGATGGGAACCCAGTACCAGCCACTGGTGATGAAAAGCTGGGAGCCTCAGAGAAGGTGCCAGACGTTTGGTGTTCCCGGGGCTCAGAGCTCCAGTGGCTGCTGCTGGTAACACCCTCCTGAGAGGGTGGGAGAGGGACCCCCACACCCACATCAGCTGGCTCCTTCTGCCCTGGCCACATCACGCTCAGCTGAGTCTGCTCCTTTGGGCAGGCAACCGTCCTGAAATACCACATTCCCTCGTCACGTCCCTCCTAGAGCTGTTCCGGCTCCCCGCTGTCTATGGGGTGACGCCCCCGAGCTCCCAAGCCAGCCCATCGCAGCTTCATGGCCCCACCTGTGGCTTTCCCCTCTCCCTTTGTCCTTTCAGCAGCAGGGGGGTGGATGGAGAGGACACAGGGTTTCACACTGTGGGATGCCCACTTCTGTTGTTTTGGGAAACTGATTATGGGTACTATAGTCCCCACTCTATGGAAGAGGAGCTGGGGCGTGGAGAGGTTAAATAATACTGATGCTAAAATAATGACAACAGCCACCATTGACTGAGAGCTTAGGTACAGGTGCTGGGCAAAGGGCTCTGCATGTCCTCTCACTGAGTCCCTTAACCACCTGGCAAAGTGGATACAATCGCTGCCATTTGACGGAAGCTCAAAGGATGTTCAGAAATGTGTCCACACCGGTCCTGGGGCAAGAACAGGGGGACCATCTTCCCGTCTCTGCAGAACAGACATGGCCAAGGGCAGAGACCTGGATTTCCTCGCTTCACCTGGAGTTAGATTTAGGACTTAGCGGACCCATGGGTGAAAGTGACAGGGAGGCAGGTTTTAACTCAACCTTAAAAAGCAATTTAGATGAGGCTTTCCTTAGAAACAAAAAACACCTAAGGAGCCCAAAGTGTGATGAACCTTCTATTTGGAGTGCTGTAGAAGAGACTCTCCCCCTGCGTTTGGGGACAGATGGAGCTTCGTCTCAGAGAAGACCGTAGCCCGGCTCTACCACTGACCTATTCACGTCGTGACCTTGAGCCAACTGCTTGGCCTCTCTGAGCCACACTTTGCACATTTGTAAAAAAGGGACAGTAAGGCCTTTCTGAAAAGGTTGTTGTGGGGATTCTGAAATGCGAAATAACAGATACAAAAGTACTCCTGGTCTGGCCCAGGGTTGGCATCTGATACATGCTGGCTGAATCGGAACCTAAGCCAGGCGGGGGCTTGGACCAGAGGACAGTGACAGTCCCTGGAGACCCTGAGTGTCTATGACCTAAGTCACCACACCTGCCATGGGGCCCTGCTTGTTGTGATACTTGCCACGGGTCGACACACACCCAGGTGAGGATGTGCCCAGGGCTGAGAGATCTGCTGAGAGCACTCGGTTTAATTGCAACGTTGTGTCCTCAGTTCAACTTCTTTTTGGAGGGGAGCACGGCGAGAGGGGGGGCAAATCTTATGATCTGCCTGAAGTGGAAAGAAAGCTCTTATCTCATTTCCTTCTCAGAGCTGCATGTGATGGTGACTGGGCCGTGGACGTGCTGGGCAGAATGACGGGAACTGACAGCGGCTGGGCCACATTCTCTAGTCCTCTTCCCACAGAGGCGTCCAGAGGCCGGAATCGGGCCCTCTCTGCGGTGCCAAAATAAATGCGCATTGTTTCCAGCTCCGCAAGAGGCCTGGAGTGAAGCAGCTTTTGCCAAACCCCAGTAGGAAGGAAGGCAGAGGGCGGGAGGGGGCCGGGATCGGGAGGTGCACCCACCCCCTCACTTTCTCCTGACTTTCCGAAAGCCTCATGTAGGCAAGCCCCAAAGCAAATCCCAGAGGGCACTGTGAGAATCTGGGCTTATAGGGAAGAAAGAAGGTACTAGAACTCCCACCTGCTGAGCGTCTACTATGTGCTAGGTACTTTGCTTGTCAAGAGAGTCGTCTTAGTGGGCTGGGAGTACACACAGACCCAGGTTCAAATTTTGACCCTGTCCTTTGCTAACCTTGGGCCTGGGCAAGCAAATAACTTCTCCGAGTTTCTGTTTCTTACAGGGAAGATGGGCTGATAACAGCAGTACTTCAGAGGGTTGTTTTGAAGGTTCAATCAGGTAATGCAGGTGAAGTGCTTAGTATAGTGTGTGGCACAGATGCACTCAATATGTTAGTTTATTACTACTACATAGCTGCTAATAATAATAGCATCTTTAAACTTTTATGACAATGCCAAGAGGTAGGTATTGTTACATAAATATTATAGGTATGGAAAGTGAGGCTCAAGAGAGGTTGAGACACTTTTTTAGGCTCTGACAGGTAATAAGTGTTAGGCTCAGGATTCGAACTCAGGTCTGCCTGGCTTGAAGGCCTGTACTTGTTGCACCTGCATCTGAGATGGGTTTCCTGATACTGGTTTCCCCAGTGCTCTGAGGCTGGGGAGGTGGGAAGCAGCAAAAACGGAGACTGCTGGGCATCACTGTCATGGCCCAACTGCCCCCTAGACTTCACGGGCTCAGCTGCTATCCTGCTGCACATGCTAACCACCAAAGCCAGGCGCTCCCCCTGCCAGGCCCCCGGGCTCCTCCGTCTTTGGAGCGTCCATCTGGAGTGAGCGTCTGCAGCGTGAGCCCCACTCTGAGCTGCGTCTGCACAGTTGGCCTGAAGTGGAGCCAAAGCAGCCTGGGATTTAAATCCTGGTTCTGTCACCCACTAGCTGGGTGACTTTGGGCATGTTACTTGCTCTCTCTGAGCCTCAGCTTTCGCATCTGTAACACTGGAGCAATAGTACCTTGCTTTCCGTGTGAGAAAGACATGAGACGATGCATATGACAGTAAGTGCTTGGAAGGCGTTAGCTCTGCCTCCCCGTCCCCTGCCTCTTGCACAGCTGCTCCCTGGCTCTCCTGCTCACTCAAGACCATGGGGTTATGGATCCCCGGGCCAGGACCTATTTTTCATCCTGATATGTGCTCTCTGCATGTCATCCTTGATGAAAAGTGAATAACTCATGTGTTCATTTCATTAAATGCTGCCCCCACAAAAGTGTGGGCTTGTGCAATTCTCCAAAGACTGTCAACTGGAAGATATCTCAGAATTCCTCGTAAATCAAAAGGTTTCATTTTGCTGCCAAGACAGTCAACTCTCTTTGCCTTGAGTAAGGTGGTGGGCGGTGCTGGGCTGGGCCGGAGCCGGAGACCTGCCTGCCAGGCCAGGCTCTGCCAATCACCCACGCGGGACGGGAGCAAACTGCTGCTCTCTCCCAGGCCTTGATTTCCTCCTCTGAAAAATGGGTGGGGTGTGTTTTGGGTCCCACAGGGTGAGCTTCCATCTCCTCCACCAGTTCTAACATTCTGGAACTTGATCTTCCTTCTCCCTCTGCCTCTCCCAGCCCCTTCCCACCCTGCTCCCCTACCCCTGCCCCACAATCCCTGTCTCTCCTGTCAATCAGGTCGAATCAGCCCAGGGCAGAGTCTGCGGAGAGAAAACATCTATGCATTCCTGGCAGACGACAATCTTCTAATGCCCCTTATTGCAAAAGCAGCCCTTCTGCGAGGTGAAAAGAAGGGCAGCCAAAATCTGTATTTCTATTGTGGGGTCCAGGAAGAGGGGGGCATTTGCCCACGGAACTAAGGGTGGATAAATTTAGAAGTAAAAAGAAGGTTCCTTCTCTGGCAGCAGCTTTGGAAAGGCCTCCCAGGCCAGCCCAAGGGGGCTCCGTGGTCACCTGGTGCAGCAGGTTTCAGGCCACCCAGAGGGGTCTGCAGACTGTGAGTGGCAATGGGGTGTAGCGTGCATGGGCAAAGGTCCCGGAGGGAACTCAGCCTCCCAAAAACCACAGTCAGAGCTGGTCTCTTGAGGAGGGTGGGGAGGGGAACCGAACGGTTCACTTTCTGTACCGCTGGGCCATCTGACTGAGGGTAGGAGATACAAACAGGGCATGAGAAGAATTGCTGCTGAGTGCAGGGAAGGAGACGGAGATGAAGGAGAGGGACAAGGACAGGGACAGGGAGAGGCAGAGGGGATAGAGAGAGAAGCAAAGAGGGGCAAGACAGGGAAAATAGGGGGGAAGGAAGAAAGGAGGGAGGGAGAAAAGTAGGCAAGAAGAAAGGAAAAGGGAAGGGAAGAGTGAGGAAGCAAAATATGTCCTAAAACAGCGTCATCTGATTGGCCTCCTGACAAAGGGGTGGAAGGGCGTCAGGAGAGAGACAGCCCGGCAAGCACAGTGGCCTCCTGACACCTGATGTCCTGTGCCTGCTGCTCCATGGCCTGCCTAAGCAAAGTCTGGTTAAGAACCTCCCCTCCCTGCCAATCACACAACTCCAGGAACACTATGTACCTAAAACACAGAGAGAGGGAGTGCCCTGGGGCTGTGCGTGGAATGAGAAAGAGAGAGTTTGGAGCATTCAAAATACAGAATGCAGGGTCCCACTCACTGTGTCATTGAAGATGCTGTAGTCTTTGTTTACACCACACTAGCGCTTTTATGTTTATAAAACCACTCCATTCACCATGGGTGGCTTAAAAAATCTCTTCACTAGTTCTGAAAAGAAAATCCCCTATTAAAGACCTGCAATCATTAAGATGTCTATCCACCCATCTATCCCCCCATCCATTCATCCGGAGTCCATCCTCCCAGGGAATGTTCAATGGATCACCTGCAGTATGTCGGGCAGTCTGTTTTACTGGTACAAGCATGAAACTTCTCAGTCCTCGCCGCCAAGGAGCTCACCCTCTACTGGGGAAACACACTTAAATAATTTATTATATATAGCATCCTAAGTGGAAAAATAAAAGTATTAAGAGTTGTTATCTGGAAAAAACAAAACAAGACAAACCACCTGTGCTGAATGACTGCTACGGGTCATCTGTGATGTGGGTCCCCTGTCTTCCAGCAGGGGGCGCCCTCCTCTCTCTCCCTCCCAACTTGCATTGATCTCTTGTTTGGCTAGCGTGTCCTGAGCTCAGAATTGGCATTTACATTTTTCCTATTTTCCTTTTTTAAAAACATGTCATTTTAAATGCATAAAACATATGCATAGTTTAAAAAAGAACTATAAAAGAAATACTTTTGTAACCAGCTTTGAGATCAAGAAACAGACTAGTACCTGTGGAGTTCTCCACCCACTCTCATCGTGCGTCCTTCCCCAATCAAATCTCCCTTCCTTCTCTTCAGAGGTAACACTATCCTGACTTTTCTGTTAATCAATACCTTGCTCTCCGTTATAGTTTTACCATCAATGTATGCATCCTAAACAGTATTAGGTTGAATGATAAGAAATCGCCATTTGTAAGACAAAAATAGTTGAATATCTGCAACTTCATATAGCTTCATATAGTTTAACTGACTAGTGTGTATTTTTAAACTTGGAAATAAGTAACATAGTGTGTGTATTCTTTCATAATTTGCTTCATTTGCTCGATGTAATAAGATTCATCCTGTATAAAGCTATAGTTTCATTGTATAGACTTTCATTGTGGAGATTTCATGTACCATATAAACTCACAGTTTATGCATTTTATTGTTGATGGACATTTGAGTTGTTTCCAGTGTTTGGCCCTTACTGATAATGTTGCTATAAGCTTTCTTGTCTCTTGGGGCACACGTGCAAGTGTTGCTCCAGGGTGTTTATCTAGGAATGACATTGCTGGATGGCATGCTCTTCAGTATTGCTAGACCTAGTCCGGTTGTTTTCCAAATTGGCTGTACCAATTTACACTCCCACAGGCATCCACATCCTTGTCATCTCTTGGTACTACAGACTTAATTTTCCCAATCAGGTGCACATGTAATGGTGTCATATTGTGGTTTAAATTTTTATTTCCCTGATTATTAATGAAGTTCAGCATTTTTTTGTTTATTAGCCATTTGTATTTCCTCTTTTCAGATTTATCTGTTCAAGTCTATTGCCTATGTAAAAAATTGGGTTGTCTTTTTTTTTTTTCCTTGACTTTTTAGTTTTTTATGTTCTGGATATTAGTTAGCTATATGTGTTGTTCCAGTTTGTGTTTGTTTTCATCTTTTTATGGTCCCTTCTCAATCTCTCTCTCTCTCAAAAATAATTTATGATGGAAATTTCAAACATATACAGAAATAGATAGAATAATATAATGAACCTTCTTGTACCTATCACTCAGCGTCAACAATTGTCATTTGATGGCCAATCTTTTTTCATCTATACCCTTTCAACTTCTGCTCCTCCAGTATTATTTTGAAGCAAATCTTAAACACTATTATTTCATCATAAAATTTTCAGAATTTATTTTTAAAAGATAGTCTATCTCTCTCTGTAACATAACTACAATACCAGTTTGATATCTAAAATATTAAAATTTAATA
>JAQIFY010001379.1:0-14223 GCA_028533085.1 Varecia variegata | reverse complement strand
GTCACCTCCGTCTAGTTCCCAAACCTTTTCCTCATCCCCAAATGAAACCCTGGACCCATTAAGCAGTAACTTAACTCTCCATCTGGCCCCACTCCCCACCCTCCCCTCCCAGTCCCCTGTCCCTGGCAACTAGCAATCTGCTTTATGTTTGTGGATTTGCCTATTCTGGGTATTTCAGGTAAGTGGCATCATACAGTCATGGCCTTTTGTGTCTGGCTTCTTTAACTTAGTATAATTTTTTAAAATTTCAAAGTATTATGGGAGTACAAATGTTTCTGGTTACAGGGATTGCTTTTGTAATGCTTGAGTCAGGGTTAGAAGTGTGTCTGTCACCCAGATAGTGTTCACTGTACCTGTTAGGTAGGTTTTCAGCTATCCCCTCCTCCTCCGTCCCCCGGTTTGATTTCCATTGAGTTTTACTTCCCTCTATGCACATGTGTGCTCATCAGTTAGTTCCAATTTAATAGTGAGTATGTGTGGTGTTTAGTTTTCTATTCTTTAGATACTTTACTTAGGATAATGGTCTCCAGTTCCACCCATATTGTTTCAAAAGGCATTAAGTCATCCTTCATGGCTGAGTAGTACTCCATGATATACATATACCACGTTTTGTTAATCCAGTCATGAATTGATGGGCATTTGGGTTGATTCCACATCTTTGCAATTGTGAGCTGTGTTGTAGTAAACATTTGGGTGCAGGTATTTTTTTGATAAAATGACTTCCTTTTGGTAAATACCCAGTAGTGGGATCGCCGGATCAAATGGTAAGTCTACTTTTAGTTCTTTGAGGAATCTCCATACTGTTTTCCATAGAGGTTGTACTAATTTGCAGTCCCACCAACAGTGTATAAGCAAGTGTCCCTTTCTGTCTGCATCCATGCCATCATCTGTTGTTTTTGGACTTTTTAATAAAAACCATTCTAACTGGGGTAAAAATAAAAAAGATAAATGGAAAACTACAACAACCCAATCCAGTCAGGACTGCTAATAGCCCAGACCCTTCCACAATGAAAGTTTGGATCCCCTCCTCAGTTGAAGAGCCATGACCAGCTGAGGTGCTTAGTGAAGGCAAAGGACATATAGAATGGGTAAAGGAAGAACATAATTATAAATATCAACCCATGCATATATGACCAGTTATAGAAAAAAGGACTGTAATAATCATGAGTATTTCCTCCTTATTTTAATGTGATTATGTCTGTGTGTATGTGTATATATATAAATATATGTATATATGACAAATATTTTTGTTTTCTTCCTTCTCATATTCCCTTATGTAAAATAAAATATATTGACTTTATGTCATAGTTTTTAAGTATTGTTAATTTTACATCATAATATTTAAGTTATGGTATATCAAATTGAAGAGTAAACTTCACTCATGGACTTTATCACTTTTTCTGGAGAAGGCGTTAGTGCATTTGTGGTAGTACATAGGATAGTTGTATAATGTATGCAGACGTTATCATCCTACTATCATCATTATTTGGAAATAAAGTATAGCTTAGGATATGCTTATGGGTGTCAAGTTGACAATGGGTTGACTTGTGATGCTTAATTTTATGTGTCAATATTATTGGGCCACAAGGTTGTCGGATATGTGGTCACAAATTATTCTGGGTGTGTTTATGAGCTGAGTGTGTTTCTGGATGAGATTAACATTTGGATTGGTAAAATGAGTAAAGCATATGACTTTTTAAATTTCAGACTATTACAGGGGTACAAACGCTTTAGTCAAATAAACTGCCTTTGAACTTCCCCAGTAGAGCTACAAGGGTGCCTATCTACCAGACAGCACAAACCACACCCATTAGGTGTAAATTTACCTATTCCCACTTCTCCCCTCCCACCTACCTGATCCCCAATCAATATTACTTCTATATGTGCACATAAGTGTTGATTGATTACTACCAATTTAATGGTGAGTACATGTGGTGTTTGTTTTTCCATTCTTGTGATACTTCACTTAGAAGAATGGGCTATAGCTCCATCCAGGATAATACGAGAGGTATTAAGTTCACCGTTTTTTATGGCTGAGTAATACTCCATGGCATACACATACCACATTTTATTAATCCACTTGGGTTGTTTTCACATCTTTGCAATTGGGAATTGTGCTGCTATAAACATTCAAGAGCAGATGTCTTTTTTATAGAATGTTTTTTTTTTCCCTTTGGGTAAATACCCAGTAGTGGGATTGCTGGACCAAATGGTAGTTCCTACCTGTAGTTCTTTGAGGTATCTCCACACAACTTTGCATAGAGGCTGTACTAGTTTGAAGTCCCACCAGCAGTGTATGACTGTTTCTATCTCTCTGCATCCACATCAACATTTGTTGTTTTGGGACTTTTTGATAAAAGCCATTCTCACTGGACTTAAGTGATATCTCATTGTGGTTTTGGTTTCCATTTCCATGATGATTAGAGATGTTGAGCATTTTTTCATATGTTTCTTGGCCATTAATCTGTCTTCTTTTGAAAAATTTCTGTTCATGTCCTTTGCCCACGTTTTAATGGGGTTGTTTGATTTTTTCCTTGCTGATTTGCCTGAGTTCTATATAGATTCTAGTTATCAGCCCTTTGTCAGCTATACAGCATACAGATATTTTCTCCCATTCTGTAGGTTCAATATAATAATTGTTTCCTTGGCTATACACAAGCTTTTTAATTTGATCAGGTCCCATTTATTTATTTTTATTGTTCCTGCAATTGCTTTTGGGGTCTTCTTCATAAATTCTTTGCCTAGGCTTATGTCTATAAGAGTTTTTCCATCATTTTCTTCCAGAATTCTTATGGTTTCATGTCTTAGGATTAAGTCTCTTAACCATCTTGAGTTGATTTTTGTGAGTGGTGAGAAATACGGATCCTGTTTCAATCTTCTACATGTGGCTATCCAATTTTTCCAGCACCATTTATCGAACAGGGATTCTTCTCCTCAGTGTATGTTTTTGTCTGCTTTGTCAAAGATCACATGGCAATATGAGGATGGTTTTATATGTGGGTTCTCTGTTCTAATCCATTGTTCTATGTCTCTGTTCTTGTGCCAGTACCATCTTGTTTTGGTTACTATAGCCTTGTAGTATAGTTTAAAGTCTGTAAAGTAATGCCTCCAGATTTATTCCTTTCGCTTAAGGTTGCTTTGGCTATTTGGGCTCTTATCTGGTTCAAAACAAAGCATAGAGGATCACATATCAACAACCTAATGAGTCAGCGGGCAGGGAGCTCACAGTCAAAGCACTCCTCAGTCCACTGCAGGACCCCAAAAAGAAAAATCTGAACCCTTCTCCCAGTGGAAGCCTCCATGTGGCAGCTTAATTGTCTCTCTTAGCAGCTGCAAGTGGGTGAGGGGAAGGGGAGAAAAAGAGTCTGGGCAGAGGAAAGTCCACATTCTGGTTGTCTCCAATCCTCTGTCTGGGAGACAGTCTGCCCTAAATGACTGTGCTCTTGAGTGTTGCAGATCACCCAGGACCCACTGGACCCCTGTGGTTCCTACAGTCTGGGCCGGATTTGGGAATTGTCTGTGTGAGGACAAGCAACGCAGGACCTGAGGAGTTGAAGCCCCCTGGGGAAGACAAAGGCACATGGTGGGTAGAAAAGCAATATGGTGCCTTACATTGGCTTGGATCTGTGGCACGGGAGGTGCCCCGGGGGTGGGGGGGGGCGCTGGGAGCCTGGTGCCTGTCCATAAGAAGCTCCCAGCTTACTGGTGGCAACAGTCTCTGAGCTCATTTGGGCAGAAGGTCTCTTCAGCAGCTTGGGAGTCCACCAGGAGTTCAATATGTGAGGGAGGGAGAAAATAACCACTTCACCTACCCTTCTCACTGGTCTCCAAGCCTCTTGGTGGTAATCTCCACCAATGCCTTTGTCCTCCCAGTTCTGCTTTGTCACCTCTTCTCATGGAGTCTCCTGTAGCTTCTGGCACCCTTCCTTCAGATCCACATCCAACCTATGTTTGTCTGTTTGTTTTTTGTCTTTCATCTAAAACTTCTCCTTCTTATCGAGTGGCTCTGGCTGGTGGAGTCTCTGGACTGCCATCTTGCTCCCATTCCTCTCTATCCAGATTGCCCTTTTTAATGTGGGTGGCTCTATTCAATCAGTGGAAGTCCTGCATAGAGCAAAAAGGCTGACCCTCCCATAAGTAAGAGGGAACTCCTCCTGCCTTAATGACTTTGATCTGAGACATCAGTCTTTTTCCTGCTTTGGGCCTTGAATGGAAACATTGGCTTTTCCTGGGTCTTGAGTCTACCAGCCTTCATACTGGAAGTACACCATCAGCTCTTCTGGTTCTCAGAACTTCTGACTTGAACTAGAAATATGCCACTGGCTTTACTGGTTTTCAAGTTTGTAGACAACATCAGCACATGGGACTTTTGGACATCCATAATTGTGTGAGCCAATTCCTTATAAGGCAGTATATAATAGCATTTAAGACCAAGGTCTTTGGAGTCCTGTTTAATTAGTTTGCTATTTTTTCTACTTTTAATCTCTGTGAACTTTGACAAGTTACCTTACTATTCTGTGTCATATTTTTCTTATTTGTAAAATTGGAATATAAAAATGAATGTGACACACTGAGCACAGATCAAGTGCTCAGTAAATAGTAGTCACCATAATTATTAACATTTATCTTATTTCTCCTTTCTTGTTTACTTCTTTTGATCAAAGGGGAACTGTATATATTTGTAGATTAAACTTCTCAGGGAAATTTAATGTCCTGCTCTCAATCTAAGATGGTCCATTTCCTCTTTTGTAAATCTGACCCCAATCCAAACCCAAACCAATCCATTAAAATGAAGACATTTTCCCCTAAGCCCAAGGATCACTAATTTATACACTGAATTATACACTGAATTATATCTATGCTGTTATCACTTTACAACAGAAGATATTCCTCCACATGCTCTGTTGCTGAAATGAGAGTATAGGAGAACAGAAGAGAAAGAAAATAATCAATCAATTGGTACTCTTTGTAGGCCCCACCCCCATTATTCAATGCCAAATTCAAAAGAAATCAAAAAACAGCATGGATGATATTTCCATCACACCTACCATTAAAAAAGGAATAAAATTAAATCCATAAACAAACCCTTTACATTAATTATATGTTTGACATCAGATAAATACTGAGCTAAGTGAGTATTAAACTTTGTAACATATAAACTTTGATAGGCTTTCTTTAGTACATTTGGGCAATAGACTTTTTACTATAGTGAAAGGTAAACTAAGCCTGCTTCTCACCAAATTCCTAGTTTTTATAACCTTCATTCAATAACGATTGCCAGAGAGATGTAGTTTAAATTTATTGAAACAATATTTTTTTATCTTGTTATTACTGTTGTAAGTTATAATGTTGAGAATAAATATCCTCCATAAATCTTCACACAAGATTTTGAAACTTGCCTTTCTTTAGGTATATATATTCCAAATCTTGATGTAATTTTATTCAGATTGAGAAAGAATGTTTCTTCCCAAAGCCTAAAGATAAAAATACTTGCATTTTACTTAAATTTGATATGCATTAGATATATTTTATCTTACTTTGGTATTGAAACCCTCTTAGAACAAAATCCTTGGGCTTGGAGAAAAATTAGTTTTGAAATGGAGTTTTGCATTATGAAAATTGCTTTGAAGCATATAGAAGTCCCAATGGAAGTCTTAGTAAGATTTTACCATACAGAGGTAAGTGTATTTTGCTGTGCCTCAATTTCCCCTTAGGTCATTAATTTTTGCAAAGTTTAAAATTAAAGGTAAAGAAAATAGTAGGATGATGAGGTCATGGCCTGACATAGCAGTGGAGAAGAGAAGGTTGGGACTAAAACATTTTAGGCAAATGAACATTTTGGACAGCCTTTATGACCTTATGAAAAAAAAGAAGGGGAAGAGAATGAACTTCAAAATTTTCAATATGCATATAAGTAAAAAAGTTCCATACTTTATGATTACAAAAAACACAGTGTAGGTTTTCTGGAGTTATAACATCATTTGGAATTTAGGACTCAGTAGCTTGTTTATATAACATGCATGTAAACATATATATTTACATAATCTACATATGTAGAGTATTTAGAGGTTATGTGACAAATTCATCTAACTGGGGAAGAAACAAGATTTCAGATAGAAAGGCAGATTTCAATTCTAAATCATAAGAGTAATAATAATAAGTTGCCAAATTTCATATAATAAATCCCATACAATGTATTCACAGCACTGTTTTACAACAAATTTACTATTTTGGTCTACATGCAAATCTAAAATACTTATCTTCTTTCTTAGACTGTCACATTTAGAAGGAATAAGCTTCAGCTAAAGGCAGGCACATTGGGAAAAACACGAAGTGTTATCTGGCAGCAAAATAAGAGTCAGCAACACTATTTGAGTTGCCTACACTGTACTAATTCAAGAAAATCAGCTATCAGGAGCTATATAGCTTAGGCATAAATGGTTCTACCCAAAGTAGTCGCTTTTGAGGAAATGATGTATATTACAAGCACAGTCTTGACTGTTTACAATGAAGGTTAAATCATGCCCAGAAAAATGTGTTTTAAATGGCTAAAAAAAATCACACAACTACATTTCCACAAAGAAATATTTAAAAGCATTTAAATAAGTACATTCACATTTGGGGGAAAATTAATTTATGGGAAGCACTGAATTCACTAAAACCGTCATACTGTGCACACATGTATTTGACAACTCTCTTCCTGCTCACCTGCTGCATCAATTGCTACAGAAAAGCCGTCATGATTTGTTCAACTCACAAAATTGCCTCTTTAGCCTCTCTTTCTCTTCACGAAGTTGTGTCCTCTTTAGCAGTGGGTCAATAAAGCCGAGGGCCACCTGTGCCACTGCATTATAAAGGAGAATTTAATTTGTAAAAACTCATTGATTTTCTCCCAGTCAATAGGGTAGACTGAGCTGACACAGCAGGACACACTCTCACCCCTTCCCACCTTCCACTCAAAACACATGGAAATGCTTGATAAAAGACAACAAAATAATTTGGGAATATATAACTGAGTTTGACACAAAGAAAAGGAAATTTCAGGATGTCAAAAATGAGGAAAGAAATAAAAGAGAGAAGTAACAGAATCCAAAGCTAAATTTCATATCATAATCAGATATATACCATAATGCTTGGAGTACTGAGAATCTGTCATGCTTTCAACAAAGGATACTCAGGCTATGGGTTCCGTTCCTACACAGAGCTGGATCTAGGCTTCAGGTGGCAAAATAGTTGTCTTTCCTCCAGAAATTGGAGCCCCACATGTGACATACTTGGTTGTGGGATCTGATGTCACATGACCCATAAGGCATAGGACACGGAAAATGAGAAATGCCTTTTTAAAAATTGATTCGTAAGAAGTAAAAACCTGAATGTAAACAGAAAAGGCAAACATGAACTGCTTTGTGGAAATGTGTCCACAGGGCAGAGCACATGAAATTTTCACAGAAAGCATCCTGAAGATGAGTGTATTTCATAACTCAACAATGCAATTGCACTTCTTAACATAAACTCTTAGAAAACTTGCACACGTACTCCAGAAGGTATAGATGAGGAAGTTTATTACAACATTTTAAAAGCAAAACCTATAAAAATATAAATATTTATCCTTGGAGTAATAAATAAATAAGTTGTAGAATATTCAAACAATTATATATCATTTATAAGTTAATATGCACATACATACTTTTTGTACATATTTATCTATGTATATTTCAACTAAAAAGTTAATTATAATATTGAGTAAGCTAGGTTTTTCTGCATTGATACTGATAAATCTTGAAAACACTGAGTGAAAAAATTATGAAATAGTGATATAATTTAGGTTAATTTTAAAAAGTGATCTAAGAAGGAATAGTATATACTATGTATGTGTATATATATTTATATATTCATGTATATTCATAAGTATATATTCTAGAATGATATGCACCTAGTCATGACATTGGTTACCATGAGGAGACAGTACAAAGAGAAATGTGAGGAACCTTCAACTTGCTGTGTAGTAGTCTACTGTTTTAATAACAGAGAGTGTCTGAAGCAAAATTAAAAATGTTAGCATTTATCTATTTGGGCTGGTAAATGGGACTTTGCTATTTTATTCTGTGCACTATTCTAATTTTTAAACCTTTTAAAAATTAAAATTAACTCATAATTCAGACATTCTCCTTCCAACTTCAGAATTTGTAATAAGGCCACCAAGTTCAGCCCTACAACTCAATCAATCTGCACCTTCACTAGTATATATGGCTATGCTATACTTTTAAGAGAAAGAAGCGTATCAGATGAAACCAAGCTGATATCTGGAAATTACTTAAAATGGAATCAAAAGGCTTCCAAAAGAATGTGTTTTATACTCAGACAACATTCTGCCCATTTTCCTACATCATATCTCCATTTTTGAATCTCAGTGAATTCTGTAATAATAACTCACAGATTTATAGATTCAAGTAGTATACCAAAACTTTACACATATAGTAAGGAAAATGAACTGTACTGAAACATTTTCAATACCAGGATAAATAAAAAATGAATTTAGAATTTTCCCAGTTCATTAGAAATTTCAATTAACCACAATACCCTGTACTACATTATTATCTTAAATGTAGATTTAACAGTTGAACATAACTCTGCATGGGGTGTATGTTTAAGCTGGTGCAAGCATTCCAGGGACGCTCATTTCCGTATAAATAATTAATATACCAATTATACATCAGTCATTTATGCACGGAAGTCAGATCAACAGTTCCTCTACTTGGTAACAATTTGCTAGTTGTGAGTTTAAAGTTCTTTAATGTACTGGAAACTAATAAAATTCTATTTCATTAAGAATTGTATTTAATTCCCAGTTTGCACAAACCCAGCTGTTCTTTTAACTCACGTGATTTGCATGCATGTTTTCCTCACTTAATTCAAGTACAGGTTTTTTTTTTTTTTTTTTTTTTTTTTTTTTAGACACAGTCTCACTCTGTTGCCTGAGCTAGAGTGCCGTGCTGTCAGCCTAGCTCACAGCAACCTCAAACTCCTGGGCTCAAGCAATCCTCCTGCCTCAGCCTCCCGAGTAGCTGGGACTACAGGCATGCACCACCATGCCCGGCTAATTTTTTTTCTATATATTTTTAGTTATCCAGCTAACTTCTTTCTATTTTTAGTAGAGACGGGATCTTGCTCTTGCTCAGGCAGGTCTCGAACTCCGGAGCTCAAACAATCCACCTGCCTTGGCTTCCCAGAGTGCTAGGATTACAGGCGTGAGCCACCGCGCCCGGCCTCAAATACAGGTATTGATACAGACCCTACTCTATATTAGTGAGGTTCCAAAGATAACTAAGTCACACAATATTGAAATGGATAAATATATTTCATTTTCATCTTAAGTTGTCTATGCCAATGGTTCCTAGGCTTTTAGATTCTACAGGGCTATAAATTTATTTTCTAAAGTTACAAAAAGGAGGGCCAACACTAGGTTGTCCTTTCTCTTGGTCATGACCAGTCACTTTTTTAATATGTTTTATAATTTACATGTATGCTATATATGTTATTCTATGTATCAAACATTTTATAATAAAAATAACCATAATTATAGATTTAAAAACAACTAAGAACCTTAAAGAAACATATTGGATGTCACTATCACTTCACAAAAGAAAGGGTATTTTAACATCCAAAGAATAGGAAAGATATAACCTCAGGGAAAAAAATCAAAACACCGTAAACTGAATAATTTTAACTTTATGTAAAACATATTACATTATCCTTGGTCTTCTGATTTCACTTCCAACCAGTGAAAAATTCTTCATTTTCATGTAGTAGACCATATGGTTTATGAGTTCATCCTTGCATCTAAGAAATTAAGGCCTGTGTTAGTCAACAACTCATATGTATAGGTTCCACTTTTTGTCCTTCCCTCTTACATTGCTGCATCTGAAATGTTTTTAGAAAGTGCAAAGACTGGAAGTAAATAGTTCACCATGATTAAATCTCAATGAGTGTGGTGATAAGGAGAGATGTTGTAGCTGATCCAGAAAGGATATGCTTATTATAAAATAACTAAAGGTCAATATTTCTATTATCTTCATTGTTCCTTCTTAGGAACATGACAGCTAGCTTTCTTTGTTAATTATCCTCAGATACATCCAAATTGATATTAAAAGCCTGGAAAAGCTAAGCACCCACCTTAAAGTAAGCCTCAAAGTTAATATGAGTGCAAATATTTGTTACCCATACACTATGAATGGCAAATTTACAAAAAGCACAATGTTGTTCCTTTTCTAGATAACTACTGATTCCATGCTGACTTTTTATTCCATACTGAATTTTAATTCCATGCTGAATGAGGTGATTCAGTTAACCAAGTACTTTCAGAGGTTTCCTTGCATCTAAGAAATCTGTGTTTAAGCCCAACCATTGTCTCTCTCTTTTTTTATTCCCCTGGAAAGAGAAAACAAACAAACAAACAAATAGGCAAGCATCACATGTCTGTGTCCCTGGAATTTTGTGAACCATCCTGAAAACTCCTAATTTATTTGTGCCACAGAAGGAAAATTGCCAAGTAGCTTTTGAAATCAAAGTACCGCTTGTGTGTATTCTAAAAGATCACAAACTTATTTGGAATTTGACTTAGGTGGCCCTAAATAGTAATCTAGAAAATTCATTAAGGATCCAGTTAAATGATCTCAAAACTGCTCCTCTCTTTTTCCTTAACAACATTAGGCTCCCTAGTCCAGGATTCTTCCTTTATTCAGTACACAAATATATATTAAAGAAAGTGATGATTATCTTTCATGATGTCAAGGGCTAGAAGACGCCCCACAATAATTCCTAGTTTTCCTGAATAGCTACCATCAAAGAATTTATTTAAACCTAAGTATAATCAATTGATCTTTCTAACTGTTCCTACAACTAAGAGTAATGAGTGCTATACATTTTCTAGTCCATGTCAAGAAAGAAGTACTCTATTTGAGTTGTTTCAAATTTATATATATATTTTAAGCATCATAAAACTTATTTTAGTTATAGTAATACCTGATATGTACTTCTTTTCCATTCACTTAGTTTCCAAACACTGCTTTAGGCACTTTATATTTTCTGCCTTTAATCCTCACAATGATTATGATGATACTGTGGGGAGCTTTATTGAATAACTACAAGTGTTTTACATGAATCTTATTTAATACTCTTACTGATACTCTGAAGTGGCTATTACTGTAATTCCCACTAACTACTTATGAGGGAACTGAGTCTCAGAGAAGTTAAAACTTGCTCAGCATCACACAGCTACTAAGTAGAGGAGCCAAGATTAGAATCCAAATATGAACCATAAGCATGAGACTTCCCTCTACTTTACAATTATGTGATACACTAAAAAGAAGGATTGGGTTAGAAGATCAATGTCATGGTTTGTGCCCAAGCATCCCACTTAAGACTGGCATAATCTGTGGCTTATCATTTAACTTCTCTAAACTTGATCTGTTTCTTTTTAAAACTGAAGCAGGCTATTGAATCAAATGAGGTCATGAAAGCAAAGCACAGAATTTTAAAGTATTATATAACAATAAAGGAAATTAATAATGCTAAAATAGAGACTATGCTCAACACAATGTCTGACACATATTACCTGTTCAATATATGTTGGTAGTGAAGGAAAAAGAGTGGGAAAAGGCAAATACAAAGTTAAGTGACTTAGGCTTTGGTATGAAATAGAACTGGATTCAAATGTGGCAGTCAGTTATTAGCTCTGTGACATTGAGAAGATTGCTTAACTAATCAGAATGTTTTTCTCGCATACAAGACCATATAATGCCTTATGATAACTAAAGAGAATGTATGTAAGGCACTTAGCATGGTACGTGCATTAAGAGGTCATTAAATAATAGTGATGAACTAACTTGTTGCTTATGACCTGCTGATATAAAAAGCATCTTATTATTCCAACCTCTAGGTGGTGATGCTTAGTTTATGAATATGACATGATTTGACATTGCCAATATTATTATTATTCATTAATTCACCATTCATTAAGCCCTTACTCTAATGTGAACACTGTACTAGGTATTGGGTATTCAAAGACAGTAAAACAAGGTCCTTGATGTTGAAATGCTTAGAGGTGATTACTAATGTTCCTGGGAAAAAGAAATAGAATCTGGAAACAAGCATGTTAGAATATAAAATTTATATGTCAAATAAACAATCTTAATTTATAGAAAATTAAGCTAGATTTTGTAAGTAGAATGTCTTCACTCTTTCTTCTGCCCCTATGACCCAAAGGTAAATCCACCTGTCTTCACTTCAGCCCCTGTCATTTTCTCCTGCTTTTGATCTATCAGAGATTATAAAATATTATGGTTTCCTATGCCATCAGTGATATTTGATTCCAAAAGGAAAGAAATGAAAAGAAAAAAGGAAAAGAAAGGAAAAACAAAAGTATCATGCCTTAGATGAATTTCTAAGCATGTCTTGAGTGATCTTACAGGCCTATAGGATGGCATTTCACTTGCCTGGGAACCAAAATTCTAGGATTCTAAGCCATAACAAGAACATAATTTGAGTGACATGATTATACAGATAACTTACTCTGTATAATTCATGATGAATTATTCATTAATGCTATGTTTTCTTTTAATATATTACAGTAACTGTACTAAGCACATTACTTTTGTTATCACATTTAATCTTCACAATAATCCTACAAAATAGATTCCATTACTGTTCTTTTTCTACAGATAAAGAAAATTGAGGCTCAAGGTAATATCAAGAAGTATACCAGTATAGGAGAAGGCATTAAATAAGAGTACCAAGACACAAACTCAAGTCTTAACCCCTACTTACTATTTGAACTTAGACAAGTTGTAATCCCACTTTAACTTTCATATTTGTAAAATTAACCAGATTGTCTTTATTTTTTCTTCCAACCCTAAAATTATAATTTATTTTTATATTTTCACTGGAATCAGAAGAAATAAAATAATTTACATGGTATTTTTGTAAATTAACTCCATTTTAAATTAGTATATAAAAACTATTTCTGCAAAAGTTCAATTAAATTCTCTATTTAGAAATGAGTATGAACATAGTCTCCATGAAGAGAGTTATAAACTACAAAACTCAGGTATCATTTATGCTTAGTAGACTGCAGCTATGTTTAACATTTATAACCCATGTACCAATATTAACTGCAAACAGCCCAAGATTTAAATGCACACATTGCCCTAGAGCAAAAGTTTCCAATTATTTTTGTTAGAGAGGAAAATGGCTACTCAGAACCACTCACCACCTACAATGATTTAACAATAACAAAAATATATATTGCTTTTCAAGCACTATCAGTGACAATTACAACTACACAAATTTCACCCATGTCCTAAAAATATAGTTGTTACTATATAAAATACTAGTATTTCATGAGACCAATCAGCTAGATCAATGCTTCTCAAACTTAAATGTGTATAAGAATCCCTTGGGGGATGGGGGGGCATGGGCAATATATTTAACCAGAACTTTTGTACCCCCATAATAAGCTGAAATAAAAAAAATAAAAACTTTAAAAAAAAAAGAATCCCTTGGAGATCTTGTTAAAAGGCAAGTTTGCATTCAGTACGTAGATCTGGGGGGGGGGGGGCTGATGTTCTGCTTTTAAAACAAGCTCTCAGATGGTATTAATGCTGCTGTTCCACAGATAACACTTCACTTAGAGTTTCATGGAGCTAATATGTGTTTTGTGAGCAACACTGAAAAGCTACTTTACTGGAGTGAAATCTTGGTCTTTGTCAAAATAAGAATAGAGGAAATTACCTTAATCCCTCCTCTACCTAACATTTCAACAACACTCTTACACTTTCAAGTATCTGAAATATGCTGATCATGGTATCAAGGAGCCAACCTCCATGCAGCACCAGTTTTGGGTCAGGTCCCCCTAACCTATGCCCATCTCCCCCTTTTTTTCAACAGATGCAGGGTAATAATGCCAACTTTTGACCACATCCAGAGCAGACCAAAAGTATTCCCATTTTAATATTTTGTAAAGTGAATTTTTTTTTATTTATTATAGCTTATTATGGGGGTACAACTGTTCTGGTTAAATATATTGCCCATGCCCCTCCCAACCCCCTGAGTCTGAGCCTCAAGTGTGTCCATTCCCCAGACAGTGCACATCGCACTCATCATGTAAGTATACACCCATTCTCTCCCCCACCCCCATCCCCCCGAGTCAAATCTTTAAGCGTGTCC
>JAQIFY010001378.1:0-14226 GCA_028533085.1 Varecia variegata | reverse complement strand
AAATAGAGGTGATCTGTATTATAAATAATAGAAGTTAACTTACATAAGGAGCACATTTTTTCTGAAGCACAGAGAGGATTTTCTTGTGTGCATATTTGATGTCACCTTACATACATTCAAAGGAAAATATCATCCCAGTCTAACAGTAGACAATAGTCCTCAATCTAGAATCTAATTCTTTTGTACATCAGTACACCGAGGTGATTTTTTTATTTGTTTTTTGATGTGCTTTATTTTCTTTTTCATGTATGCATTTATTTATGCATGTCTTCAATATATATTTACTGAGTGCCTACTAAATAGGCAGTACTTAGGTGTCATTCATGAAAGAGACACACAGTTCTAGTCTTGAGTTAACCTAGTCCCAGTCCTCTAGTACAGGCAAATAAAACCCTCCAAGTAGACCTCTGTGTCTAGATGATTTGATGAACTGTGCTTCTAGACGCAGTCAGAGGAGGGTTCAGATGGAGGAGATGCTTGAACTGGGCCTTAAGCTCTGGTAGATTTCCCAGTAAGAAGAATAGATACAGGAATTTTAGGAACAGAGTAACTCACTGTGGCTAGAGGTGGGGCTGACTATAAATTTATGTTAGAGGAATTAATGTGGCCTTGAAGAATAACATGTATCATTCAAAGAACTGTGACTTTCAAACTCATAATTTTCAACCCTGTTAGACTAGAATAAATACAGATACTATTAATTTTTAGGCAGATGGATGGATATATACACACATAATTTATATGTATATATATAAATTAAAAAACTAGAGCAGAGTAGGAGACAATTTACTGGACTTTTTAAGGATAATCTCTGGCTACTTGATGAATATGTGTATGTGAGAAATACTTTAATCTTCTTTGACACAGCATTGCCCCTTTGTGGCCATGTAGGAAGTTTACACTGAACAGTTTTCAAGCTTCTTAAAACTTTGTGCTTAGCAACCCCTGCACCAATCAGAATACTGAAATAATTGGCTGAGTCTTCCTCCTTAGCCAATGAATTTTTCAGATAGAAGTAGATTTGCTCTTGTTGAGGTCAGCTATGAAACCTCTGCTGGTCTATGGTAAGGTGTGTCTCAGGTGAATCTGGAGGAACAGGTTGGGATGCTGGAGGTACAGAATAGAATAGGGCTATTCAAATAAGCAAGTGACACCACAACTGCCCTGGTGTTCCTCCAGAGGCAGAAATTCGCCCTCAGACTGAGTCACTGCATGGGATCTCCTTCCTCCCATAGTATCAGCATCAGATCAGGGAGAGCTCTTTGCACTAAAGAGAACAGGTCCTCAAATAGATTCTAAATTAGGTAATTGTACTTCATCTTTGTCAACAGTTAGTATAGTCATCTTTTTATTGTTAGCCAATGGCTATGCTTGGTATCTTACTGTGGTATTAACTTGTTCTTTTCTGATGATTAATGATGTAGATGTCAGCAAATTTTTCCATAAAATGTCAAATAGTGAATATTTTCAGCCTTGCAGGCCATTCAGTCTAAGTAGCAACTACTCAGTTCTGCCATTGTAGCATGAAAGAAGCCATTGGTAATACATAGCTAAGAATTGCTTCATTGCAATGAAGCTCTATAAAATAGGTTGATGACTGAATTCAGCTCATGAGCCATATATTGTTGACCCCTGACCTAGACTATATTTTCATGGGTTTACTGGTCATTTATACCTTTTTTTTACATGCAAAGTCTGCTAAAATATTTTGCTAAGTTTTAAATTGGGTGATTTTTTCTATTTCATTGAGTTATAAGAGCTCTTTCCATATGCCATACACAAAACTTTTAAATCATATATACATTTCAAATAGTATCTTCTACTTGGTGGCTTATATTTTTGAATTCTTGAAGATGTCCAAGGCCTCTGCACTAAAAAGTCCAAAAACAATACTGACAAAAATTAAAGTAATTAAACAATATGTCATGTTCACAAATTAGGAGACTCAATAGCTTTAAGACAGCAGTTCTACTCAAAATCTTCTATAAATGTAATGCAGTACCATTCAACATTCCATCAGGGTTTTTGTGTAGAAATTGATGATCTGATTCTGCGATTTATACAGAAATACAAAAAACCTAGGTTAACCTAAGCAATTTTTAAAGGGAATAAAGTTGGAGGACTCAGTCTACATGATTTCAAGACATTACAAAGAACAATAATCAAAATAGTTTGGTATTAGTGAAAATAATACTTGCACTTTAATGAAACAAAACAGACAGTACAGAAATAGATTCACAAATGCATGTTAAATTACTTTTCAACAAAGATGCCAAGACCAGTCAATGAGTGAACAAAATTATTTTGAAGAAATATCTGCAGAGCACATTAAAATAAGTTATGCTTTTATTTCCATGGATCTGGGCAAAGTATTAATATATTGAAAACCCTCTGGAAAGGATTCACTCTCTGATGCCATTAAGAACAGGAGTGATTTATGAGAGGAGGTCAAAATATCGACATTAACAAGAATCAGGAAGAAGGTGATTCCGACCCTCATGAATGACTTTGAAGGGTTCAAGACTTTAGGAGAGGAAGAAATTATACCTGTGGTGAAAATAGCAAGAGAACTGCATTTAGCAGTGGAGGCTGAAGACGTCACTGAATTACTGCAATCTCATGATAAAACTTTCACCAATGAGGAATTACCTTTTATGGATGAGCAAAGAAAGTGGTTTCTTGAGATGGAATCTACTTCTGGTGAAGATGCTGTGAACATTGTTGAAATGACAACAAAGAATTTGGGATATTATTACATAAACTTAGTTGATAAAGCAGTGGCAGGGTTTGAGAGCACTTTCTCCAATTTTTTTTTTCTTGTAAGTTTCCTAGTCTATTTTTTAGAAAATTTTAAAATTAATGAATCATAGTCATACATATGTTTAGGGTACATGTGATATTTTGGTACACGTATATGATGTGTAATGATCTAATCAGGCATATAGGGATGTCTGACAGTTCAAACATTTATCCTTCCTTTTCTTGGTATCATTACAATTCTTTATTTCTAGCTATGGTGAAAAATACAATAAAGTATTGTTAACTATAATTTCCCTTCTGTGCTTTGAAATACTGGGACTTATTTCTTCCGTTTAATTGTACTTTTGTACTCATTAACCGATTTCTATCCAGTCTGACTCCTATTTTGAAGTAGCTTGTTTTATAGAAAGTCAAGTGTGCCAGTGAGTGAAAGTGCTTGCTGAGAGCAAAGAGATTATGAAATGGGTAATGAAAAAGTTATTTATTAAACCAGCTATAACCATGTGATCTTTTGTAGAAAATAATAGTACAATGTAATGAAAAATTTTTTTGATTGTGATATGAGTATATTTAAGTATGTATTAACTACTTTTTTAATCTCGGCCCATATGCCTACATGTAACAGCTTAAGATGTGCTAATGAGTTAATCTGTTATCTCATTATATTTCAGAAGCTAAGCTACCTGATTTCAATTGCAGAGTGTGACTCAGAAGAGGAAACAACACCACTTAAAGATGGATAAATGAACTTCATATCCTCTTTAGGGGAGAGGGTTAGCATGTTTTTCACTGAATAAAGAATAATTGCATCACATTAGCAGGAAGTATCAATTTTCATATGTACTCATCAATTTTCTTTATTTGAAAGTTAAATGTTGATAAAAGAGGTGCATATGGATGTCCAGTTTACAAGGCGGGTACTGCGCTAGTTTTGTACTGCCTCAACTTAAGAATCTGGAAATATTATTCTTAGAATTTGCTTCCCAGTATTGTTCTGGGTTAGGTTGAAAAAAAATTGTGCAAGATTGGTGTGAGGCTCCAGGAACACACATGTTGCTGCTGAACTAAGAGCCCATCTTATTGTTGACTTAAAATTCCTCCACCTCCCAAGAGATCTCTTCCTTCAGCTTCTGTTTGTCTCTGGCTAAGTACCTAGGTAGCATGATGGCAAATGCCACTGCTTCTTGTAAAAGTCACTGAACATTATGAGAGTGAAGGAGGGAAGAGACAGACAAATCTCAGTTTGTTGTTATGAGTTCCTATTGTCCTCGTGGGTTGCAGTATGTCCTTACAAGTCACAGTGTCTGCATGCTTGTGTCCACATCCAACATACCTTCTCAAATATTAGTCTAGCTGATCTGTAGTAAATTTAGGCTCAATACGAGATGCAAAGACGGAGCTTTGCATTGGAGTAGAAGTAGACTGTGCTTGTGTCACAGAGATGTCAGACATGCTTATCTTTATGTTTCATATAAAAAATGCACAACCACAGAATTTAACAAGGGAGAATAAATGCTTTGGATCAATAGGATAGAAAATGTGCTATCAGGACGATTCTAGGACACACAATCTAGTAGTAAGTAGAATTCTACTTGTGAAGGCAACATGACTGAATATCCTGATCTTCTTCAGCGTGTAGTAAATAAAACTCAATGTCAGATTTTTGAAAGAATAATATGTTATTCCTATTCTAATTTCATAAAACATAAACAACTGAATAGCTCCTGAAAAACAACCAACTCCAGCAATTGCACAAGGTCAAATCCTTATGACTAAGCTCTTACTCTACATCACTCATGGTGGTTGTGCTTCTCTGATTGTAACCTAATTGACATAAAGCATGAGGAGAAATGGCTAAGGAAATGATTTTTAAAGTGATTCCAGATAAATAGACCCATAGGATATGGTCAATCACAGAGAAAATCCCATAAGCTGTTGAGAAAAATGTATATTCAGTGGGTTTTGGATAGATGATCTATAAATAATAGCTTCATTTGTTTTAGAGTTATGTTTAAGTCCATTTTTTCTTTGATTATTTTGTGTTTGGAGGATCTGTCCTGTTCTGTCACAGGGATGTTGAAGTCTCCAGCTATTATGGTGTTGCTGTTTATTGTTTTGCACACCCTTTTACTGCATTTACTGACTCATCATACATGGTGTGGTCAATTCTCACCCACAAGCACCACCTACTGGCTTAGAAACTAAACTGGGTGTGTCATTATCTAAATAAAAATCCAAAGGTAAGAATCAACAGAGGTAAGTTTCTCCAGATGGGAAGGAATCAGTGAAAGAACTCTGGAAGTATGAAGAATCAAATGGAAAGGACAATCCCAAAAGGAAACACCAGCTTCCTAGTAATGAATATCAACCCAAATCAGAACACTGAAATGACAAAAGAAGAATTTAGAACATGGGTTGTAAGAAAATTCAATGATATGCAAGAGACAATAGATACCCAACACAAAGAAACCACATAAAAGGGAAAAAAAACAGGACTTGGAAGAAAAATTCACCAAGGAAATTGAAATATTAAAGAAAAATGAAACAGAACTTTTGGATATGAAGAATTTATTCAAGCAATTACAAAACACAGTGGAAAGCTTCAAGAATAGGATAGATAAAGCAGAAAAAAGAATCTCAGGGATTGAAGATAACACCTTTCAATTAAACAAGTCAGTCACAGAGATAGTATGGAGAAATAAGAGAAAAGAGTAAAGCCTATTGAAATGTGGGATTATGTGAAGAGGCCTAACAGAAGAATAATAGGCATCCCTGAGGGTGAAGAAGAAAATACAGCAGGGTTGGATAAACTATTTGAGGTTATAATGGAGGAAAATACCCTGGCCTTGCTAGAAATCTAGATATCCAGGTACAAGAAGCTCAAAGGATTCCTGGGAGATTCATTGCAAACAAGAAAACACCACAACACATACTCATCAGACTGGCCAAAGTAAACATGAAAGATACCCTCCCAGAAGTCATAAGGTGAAAGCAGCAGGTAACTTACAAAGGAAAATCCATCAGACTAACTGCAGACTTCTGAACTGAGACCTTACAAGCCAGAAGAGATTGGGGCCCCATTCTCAGTCTTCTCCAACAGAATAATGCCCAGCCTAGAATTTTGTATCCTGCAAAACCAAGTTTCTTATACGAAGGAGAAATAAACACCTTCTCAGACAAGCAAAGACTGAGGGAATTCATCAAGACAAGACCTGTCCTCCAGGAAATACACAGCACAGCATTACATACGGATCAGCACAATAGACACTCACCAATGTAAAATCATCCAAAAGCTAAAAGTCAAAGGCCAGATACCACAATGGCTCAAGGGAGAAAAGAAAGCAACAATATTCACCTCAACAGGATGAACAGAAATCTGCCCCATTATCAATTCTTTCAATAAATATGAATGGCTTGAACTGCCCGCTAAAGAGACATAGGCTGCCCGAATGGATAAATATGCACAAGCCAAGTATCTGCTGTCTTCAGGAAACACATCTAACCCACAAGAATGCATTCAGACAGAAGGGATGCAAAACAATATTCCATGCTAGTGGAAGCCAAAACAAAGCTGGCATACCAGTTCTGATTTCAGATAACTTAGTCTTCAATCAACAAAAGTAATGAAAGACAAAGATGATCACTATATAATGGTGAAGGGTACAATTCAATAAGAAGACATAACAATTCAAAATATTTATGCACCTAACTCAGGTGCACCCAGATTCATAAATGTAATCTGAATTGATCTCAATGTCAGATATTTGAAAGAATATTTTAATTCCTATTATAGCTTCATAAAACATAAATACCTGAATAGCTTATGAAAATCCACCAGCTCCAGCAATTGCACAAGGTCATACCTTTATGATTAACCTTTTATTCTATATCACTCATGGTGGTTCTGCTTCTCTGATTGTAACCTCATGGACACAGAGCGTAAGGGGAAAGGGCTCAGGAAATGATTTTTAAAGCGATTCCAGATAAACAGACCCAGATTACTGCAATGAGCATCTTTACTGAAACTGCCACTTTACATTATTGTAGGGAAGGTTTTTTGAACTTTAGACAACTTTACGCATTTTCTGTATGATCTATTTTAAGTCAAAAATTCAACTTTTAGAGGAAAAGGGTTCTGAACATCTGTTCCCAGGTGGGATATAAGGAGGTTTTACTTAGAATTCAAGCTTGTGATCCAGACCACAGATTAAGTTCACAGACCACAGTCACTACCATTTCTTTCCTGAGATCTGCAGATGTGCATTTCAGCTTGGCTCCCACAGCATGGGGTGGGGGTGCTTTGTCTCTTATTTAGCTCTGGGGTTTTTGTTTTGCTTTTACCATCACTTCAAACACAGTGCATCCCAGAGAGCACAGAAGTACTTCGCTGAATCTTCCAGCCGTAAGGCTGAAATGATCAAGTCGATAGATTTAGCTTCTTTCCGGAAGTTGACAGAATAGCGACCATTCCTTGCATTGCTACTACTAGAATCCTGGCGAAGAAGGAAAATCATCTCTTTGCTGGGAAGTTGCTTGTACCAAAAAATAGAGAATGTACTCCAGCTTGTTTCATACTGGCAGTTCAGGGTGACAAACCGCCCCACTGTCGTAGATGTGGCTGTCTGGGCTTGAGTAACTTTCTGGGCCAGAGTGGATCCTGTGGGAAAAATCAGAAAACAGAGCTATATTCTGATGTAATGACTGAAGTATTATAAAAATTAAACTAATTTAAGACCCAAAGAAACCAAATTGAAATCCTAGTATGCTTGCTTTTCTCTAATTTCTCCTTTCCTCCTCAGGTGCATGAGAAGTTCCACATGCCTGTGTGCAACCCTCTCATCCTTAACATTCTCACCCATGTTTGGAACCATCCATACCAGAGTAGCTGAAGGCCAGGAACATCCACAGCAGGCTGAAGGGTGGCATGTGGCATGTATCCCACTGCACAAATGTGCTTCATGCCACGTCAAGCTCCAAATTTGCTCTCTCTGAGTGCCCAGCAGTGTGTATGTGTAGTTCTTGTGTTCTGATGTCACTTCCCCACACAGGAAATGTGGTTTCAGGTGTTCATAGTCACGTGGTCTATGCACAGAGAGGAGAAACGGTGTATGGCTAACCTCGAATCTTTACTTTGTCTTGTCTTTCCTTGATCATTAATTTAGATAGTACCTGGAAAAGAAGTATGGAAAAAAAATGATATTGTAGGTTGGAGCTGCGGGGAACTGCAGTTGAACCCATTGATGTATTTTGATTTCATCCAGTGGAATAATTTTGGAGGTCTGCTTAAAGTAGAATTTAAAAGGAGCCATGTACCCTCTTTTTTAACTACTTACTGGTCATTCATTCAGCATATATGTACTTTCGTTCATCCAGAATCTAATGAAATTTCAAAGGATAATACTCACAGGTCTTTGACTTTGTTTGTGATAGGCAGTCCTATCCTAAACAATTACTGCATCTTTCTTTCTCCTTACTGAGTTCTAGGATCCTACTTACCTTTTACAATAAATAAAGTCACTTCAAAATCGAACAGTAAAAATCTGTCCTTCTGATTTTGAGAAGCTAATCAGTTATTTGTGTTTTTATAAAATTATAACAGGAATAAAATATAATCCTTTCAAAATCTGACATTGAGCTTTATTTATTAGACGAGGATCGGTATATACAGTCCTGGTGCCTTCACAAGTAGCATTATACTTATTTAGAGCATGTATCTTAGAATTGTCCTGATGTCATATTTTCTATCCTAATCATGCAAAGTATTCAATCACCCTTATTAAAATCTGTGTCTATGCATTGTCTTATTTGTCAAGTAAAGTCATGATTTGCATGCCAGACCTCTCTCTGATATTATGCCATAATCTACTCTTACTGAACGGGACAGACTGCAAGCACTTTGGGCATGGCAAAACCAAAGACGTTGGTGGCTGAATTTTTTTGTATGTTTTTGTGTAATTGTGTGGAATTTATCTGTTAATCTTTTATGTGGTTTCATTTGCTTAATGGATGAATTACTATAAAGTGACTAAGATGCAGCAGAATAGAAAGTATGGATAAGGTCTTTCCCGAAAATATTCAGCCATATTGTAGCCATGAGTATACATGTGCTGTTTGGTGCAATTCTACAATTCTTATTATATCTACCAGAAAGAGAAAACTTCTCATAAAATGCTGTTTTATTAGCGAATATATTCAAAACTATTTATAGTATATCTGTTGTCCAAAACAACAATATTTCCTACTTTGTATGTTGAAAGAATGAAGATACTTTTCCGATTTGTGCTTCAACTTCATCTGGTGAAGGAGTTTGTGTCAAAATGCCAAACTGCAAAAAATGTATTTTTGTTGGGCCACCCAATAAAGAAACCCAAATGAGAATAATTGAGTTATTCTTTGGTAAACTGTCATCAGACTCTTCCTGGTTTCCTTATGAAAATTCCCAACTCCAATACCCAATGAAGCTACAGAATCACAATTAAGTTTCCCAGATCTCCCCAATTCTTCCTCCCTCTTACATTTATGGTAATGGCCCTCTTCTGATGCTGACCACGTATCCCCACCTAGGCACTGCATTCTGTTTTATCCTTGTGTGTTTTAATCCCATAAAAGCTACTAGAAGCAGACATAAATACTTTCACAAATTTCTTTGCCAATTTTTCAAGGTACTAGGAAAGAAAGTGAAACAAACTTTGAGAGCAAGGGGGAATTCGTATACTGACATCTTGTGAGTACATCTCCCTTTGCTAACAGACAACTGATTTGATATTTTGTTCATTTTCTCTTTCAATGTATTGAAGAGGTTTTCATTGTGGACTGGAGGAGGGAGCCTCTGGTTTGTTTATTTCAGGTGGAACACCTTTTTGTATATAAGTTAGAGATTTTTTTCCAGCGGACTTTTGTTGCTATTTTTGTGGCCTACCAGAACACACTTGGCAAAGTCATAGGCTGTAAGGGTCCCATTCTCCATTCTGTGGACCAGTAGAGACAGTAAAAACTGTGATTTTTATAATACATTTAAAAAAATTTTTATTTTATGAAATAATTCTCATATGGAAAAGTACAGAAAATTATATAGCAGACACATTTGTACCTGGCAATGAGAATAAACGTAAAGATAAATGTTTAATTTTGCTGTTTTCTACAGATATTCTTTTCTCTCCCTCAGACATTTCAGACAGAGCTAAAATAGTACCTCTTGCTCCTTCTTTTGTCATTCCCAAGTAGACATCATTCTTGGGAAGACCCATATATGTCTTTTTAAATTTAACTCTTAGATATATGCATCACAAGCAGTATATTGTATTGTATTTATATTTTGAGATTTCTTATTAATGGTGCCATGCAGTACATATCATTCTCGCAACTGCTTTTACATCCAAAATTTTCTTTTTAAGAGTCATTTAAGAAAATATATGTTGAACCACTTCTCTGCTTGTAACAGTTGCATACATCCATTTTATGAGCAAACAACTACTTTTTCTTCCAAAAATAATTATACTTATCACTTTCAAGCAGTGTTGAAGTGAGCATCCTTGTAGATAACTCCTTATTCACATATTTAATATCCTTCATGGAGATATTAGGTACTGCTAGATTTTTTAACATATGTGTTTCCTTAACTAGTTTAGGCAAATTGTTCTCCTAAGTGAATGTCCAGATTATTTTCTGCCTGGTTGTTTTTCTCCACCTGGAGAAGTATAGTAGCCTTATCTCCATATATTTTTATCAATACATAATGTCATCAGACATTTGAACTTTTATTGTTGTGACAGAAATAAAAAAGTAATTTCTTTTAATTTGATTTCCTAGAGTACTGTGGAAGCTGATGTTTTACATATTCACTGACCATTCGTATTTCCTCTTCTTCAGTTGCCTTTTATATCCTTATCTGTTTTATTTTGGATGTTTTTCTGACTTATTTGTAAGAATTCCTTATGTAACCTTCCTAACACTTTCTTGGGTATATGGTTTACAAATACGTCCCAGCATGTGCCTTGTTGTTCAATATGTAGTGGACACACAGCAGGTTAAAAATTTCCCTTCTATGACTAGTTCCTAGAGATTTCTATTTCTATTTATCAAATAATTTTAATGATTTTTAATTTAGTTTTTCCATTTCTTCCAGAACTATGTTTATGCAGTATATTTTGTTATGAAATTGTTCTTTCACTTAAAATTGAAAATGTATTGGCTCAAATTGCACATAACATTCTCTTAATACGTTTTTAAATTTCTACTGAATCCCTAGACATGTCTGCCTTTTATTCTCTCTTATCATTGTTTTATTGGCTTCCTACTGTTGCTGTAACAAATTTTCACAAACTTGGTGACTTAAAATAACACAAATATATTCTTTTACAATTCTAGAGGTCATAAATCCAATTCAGTTTCACTGGGATAAAATCAAGGTGTCATCAGGTCTGAGTTCCTTCTGGTAGCTATAGGAAATAATCTGTTTTCTTGTCTTTTCCAACTTCAAAGAAGTCGTTGTTCCTTCATCACGTTGCTTTTTTTTCATTCTTACTCTACTGTCTCCTATTTATAAGGAGACTTCTGATCACGTTGGGTCTACCTGGATAATCCAGAATAATCTTCCTAATTCAAGATCCTTAAATTAATCACATCTGCAAAATTCCTTTTGACATACTTTAGTCAATTGAATGGTGTCCCCACAATTCATATCTCCAATATGATGAATTTAAAGTCATAAACTGCAGTACCAAAGAATGTGACCTTATTGAGAAATAGCGTCATTGCCAATATAATTAGATAAATTAAAGTGAATTCACACTGCAGTAAGGTGGGCCCCTAGTCCAATATGACCGGTATCTTTATGAAAGGAATTTCATGTAAAGAGACACAGACGCACACAGAGGGAAGATGATGGAAGGTGACACAGGGACGACATGACCATCTACAAGCTAAGGAATGCCTGACACTACCATAAACTAGATGTGGAACAAATATTCCCTGTGCCCTAGAGGGAGCATGGCTCTGCCAACATCCTGATTTCAGACCTCTGTCCACTTGAACTGTGAGACAATAAATTTCTGTTGTTCTAAACCACGAAGTGTGTGGTACTTTGTTACCACAGCCCTAAAAAACTATTATACCATGTAAGCAATATATTCACTGACTCTGGAGACTATGACATGGACACTTTTGGGGGCCATTATCCAGCTACCACATTGTTTAACTATTAATATTTCTATTTTTGCCATTATCAATGTTAAAAAATATTTACTTTGTATAGTTCTTCAAAAATTTTATCATTGGATTTTCCTTTTTATTGCTTAGTTTTGTTTCCTATATGATTAATTTCTGTACTTATCTTCATTTTTTGATTGAAGCATACTTTATGCAGTGAAATAAATTGGTCTTAAGTGTAGCGTTAGAGGAGTTTTGAAAATTGCAAATAGCCTTATAAACCACTCCACTATCAAGGAACAGAACATTTTTTTCCTTCACTCCATCGAAATCCCTTGTGTCTCACCCAGGTAATTCCCAACCCACTATGCTTTCTTTCACCATAAATTAGTTTGTCTGTTTTAGAATTTCACATAAATGGGCTTAAACAGTATATACTATGTACCCCTTTGTGTCTGACATTTTTGCTAGGAATTATATAATTGAGGTTTATTCATATTATATGTATTAGTGTTTTATGCCATTTTTTTGCTGATTGATATTCCATTGAATGTATATAGCACAATTTATTTAATCTCTTATGTGTGGACATTTTTTGTAGTTTATGGCTTATATGAGATAGCTGCTATGAACAATATTGTACAAGATTCTTTTTGTGGATGGACATATGTTTTCATTTCCCTTGGGTAAATGCCTAGAAGTGGAGTCATTGGGTCATGGTAGATGTATGTAGACTTTTATGAAAATTTGCCTAAGTGATTGCCCAGTTACACTCCAACCACCAATGTATTTGTTGGTTGTTTCAGATGCTTACTTTTTATTTTGAAATACTTTTAAATTTACATAGAAGTTGCAAAACGTTTGCAGAATTCTCCTGCATCTTCACCCAGCTTTCCATGACAATGTGTTACATAACCATAGTCATGTACCATTATCATTATGTATCAGTATCAAAACCAGAAAATTGATATTGAGACAATGGTATTTATTAGCGACAGACAGTCCTATTTACCAGTTTCTATTTGCAGTCTCTTTTTTTGGTATATAATTCTATAAAATTTTATCCCACGTGTAAGTTTGTATAACAACCACTACAATCAGGATACAGAATTGTTCCATCACCCTAAAGAAATTCCCTGTACACACCCTCCTCAGCCATAACCTCTGGAAATCACTGACATCTTCTTCATCCCTAAAATTTTTGCATTTTGAGGATGTTTTATAAGTGGAATCATACATTATGTAAAATTTGAGATTAACTGTTTTCACTCAACATAACGTGCTTGAGATACATTCAACTTGTTGCATGTTATCAATAGTCCATTCCCTTTTATTGTTGAAGAATATTCCATTGTATGGCTGTGCACCACAGTATCTTTATCCAGTCAGCCAATGAAGCACGAAGTTGTTGAGATCCATGATGTGTTACCTATATCACCAATTTATCCTCTTTCATCCTGCAATATATAATGAAATGTAAGAACGTACCACAATTTGTTTTTCTTTTCACAAATCAATGGACATCTGGGACTGTTATGGGTAAAACTGACAATTATGTTTTGTTTTATTTATTTATTTTTTCATTTATTTGTTTTTGAGACAGGGTCTCAGTAACTACCCAGGATAGAATGCAGTGGTGCAATAATAGCTCACTGCAGCCTCAAACCCCTGGGTTCAAGCCATGCTCCTACCTCAGCCTCCTGAATAGGTAGGAATATAGGTGGGCAACAACACACACAGCTATTTTTAAAAAACTCTTATTTTTATTTTTTGTCAAGAGGAGGTCTCGCTCTGTTGTCCAGGCTGATCTCAAACTCCTAGTCTCAATGAATCCTCCTGCCTTGGCATCACAAAATGCTGGGATTACTGGCATAAGCCACTGTGACCTGTGAATATATGTTTTAATAATATTTTGGATAAACACTTAGGAGAGGAATTTCTGGTCACACGTTGAAAGTAATTTGTAAGAAACTGCTAAATGACTTTCCAATGTTATACTAATTTGCATTCCACCAGCGATGTATAAAACTCTTAAATTCCCCACCACTGGTTGAAGGCTTACAACCATTTCAAATACTTTATTAATATTATGAAAAATTTGTTACAGTTTGCTCATTTATTTAGCTAAGTTTCTTTCATTGGCTTTAGTAACCACTCCCTCATACAGCTACATTAGTGTTTATACATTTATTTCACCTCTTCTGCATGCAAATGAAAGCTAGTCTACACATCTGCCAGTGTAACCCCCACTGCCGGGTTGGGCTAGAGCCTCAGCTACAGGTTTGGGTACAGGCTGCAGGTGCCTGGGGAGCGCTGTGC
>JAQIFY010001377.1:0-14226 GCA_028533085.1 Varecia variegata | reverse complement strand
TCTGTGGGTTGTCTGTTTATTCTCATGACTGTTTCTTTGGCTGTGCAGAAGCCACAATGAGTATTTTTTATCACTACTTTTCACGTGAGAAAACTGTGGCTCAGAGGGGTTTAGTTCTAAGCTAACTAAAGGTAAATGCAGGGTAAATCAAGATGTTTCTTTCCAATGTCTGAGTTCTTTTCGCTGTGCTAGGCTCTTGGGGTCATTTGGAAAGCATTCAGGGGCAGGTTTTAGGCCAGTCTCTGACTTCAAAGATCTGTATGATCTTAGTCAAGTCATGTATGTTTTCTATGTCATAGAATCTAAGAGAACCTTTCAATTGTTCTGCCCCAGGGCTACGTTTTAGGCCATGACTGGCTTCTCTTCCTCTTTCTACAGGTCTCATAATTTTAGCCTCGTTTTCCGTCCCCATTAAAGAGATAACCCTATTCTATAAAGTTCTTCTCTTTAAAACTCCCTTCTCTCCCACATGCTTACTTAGTGCCATGCCTGGCATGCAAAAAGGTCCTCAGTAAATTATTACTGAATGAATGAATTGAATGAATGAATACATGAGTGCATGGATGATTGGCTGCAGAAGAGGGTGCAGTCCTTCTCCCAGCAACCACAGTGGGAGAGCCCCAGGCCTCTGCAGTCACCAGATACTAGTGAAATCCCATTAGCCTCAGTGATCCAGCATCTGGCCCCACTAGCTCAGGCAGAACCTTTAGCTTTCTTGAGACTCCTTCCCTCACCCCATAGCAGTATTTCTGAATTTATGAGAATTCATGAGGGAATAACTACCAAGTACATTGAGCTGTTGGGGGGAAAAGGCACTAACTATAGTTACATAAAGTGAAGGTGGTAATTTCTTTGTTCCTTCAAGTCAGAAATATGTCTGAAATTCTGATTGTACTACTTTTGGACTGTAAATGTCACCTGTTAGCAAGAAAGCTATGAAATTAGTAAAAGGATACTTTCCTTCCTAAGGCACCTCTGGCATAACTAGCTCCTACTGACCAAGTTATGAGATGATTCAAGGCCCCTTCCTGGCATGCTCATTCTTTGCAAGGAAACCAAGCACTTTCCTCCTAGGAGGTCCTTTGCAGCTGAGTGGGCTATGGAACAAAGGGGAGAGGCCAGAACAGAAAGTTCTGTTCCAGTCCCCCCAAACCCCCACCCCACACGTCTGTGCCCTATAGGCAGGGCCACATCTCCATCCATTACTTGATTTCACAGAATGGTAAGTCTTAGAGGCTGGCCTTTAGGGTCCTTGAGAATTCAGGTATGTTTAACTCCTATTTGTGGAGCACATGGTGTGTGCTAAGCTTAGTGCTCTTATAGAGGTGGTCTTTGGCTTTCCGTCGGGTGGAGATCTCACTCCTTAACTCCTCAGTCTGAGAAGAGAACACTCGAAGGCCTGGGAGGGTCAGCTTTGGAGAGAGATTGATAGCTCTAATAGCTTAAGAGCCCCTGATAGTTTTATTTATTTTTTTGTTCTATACCTAATGGAAGAGACCCTGATAGTTTTAGAAGTGCCCAAAGGTTACCTACTCTTTCTAACTGCCACCGACCCGGGTCTTGAAGATGCTATAGTGGTTGGAGATCAGTTCATGTAAATCGAGTGAAATATATAGTATTAAGTGTTTTACTTTGTATTTTTATTGCTTATTAAAATTCACATGTAAAAGTGGGTGTTAATATGTGTTAGTCATAGCCACACATTTATCATTTCATCCTTCATTGCAGTTCTTTGAGAGAGATGCTAGCATTTCTCCATTTTCCTCGGATGAGGAAACTGAAAAGGGTTAAGGGACTTTCCAAATGCATCAGAAATGAAAAATTAATTAAAAATTTCATCTGCTCATTCTAGTTCCATCGCTCTTCTCACTACACAACTTTCTCTCAACAGGCTCTGTATGGGCCAATAACATTTGTCTTAGCTCTTGGCTTTACCTGTCATTAGTAAGCAGCACAGGTAGCAGAAAAAGCACCAACTTTGGTATTAGATAAACCTTATTTTGAATCCCAGATTCATCACTTAAAAGATTTGTAACTTGGGCAAACTACTAAACCTCTGTGACCCTCAGTTTCTTTACATGTAAAGCGAGGATAAAAGTACCTGCCTTCCAGGGTTGTTGCTTTGACGATTCTGGGTGATTAAGTGTATAAGTGCCTGGTACACTAAATACACTGGGGCTGTCTATTATTAGCCATATGACTCTCATTGTTTTCATGATGCACCTTCTCAATCCAGCTGAAGCTTTTCCTCCATAAAGCCTCCCTTTATTATTTCAGTCTTCATGAATCTACCTTTTCCATGAATTACTTCAGTATTTACAATCTCTACTGTCCAATTTAAAATTATTTATGTACTGTTTTAAATTCTTAGTCCCTGACTAGATTGGTAAATTTAGAGGTCATTAGGCAAGTTCTTAGATATCAGCATATTACGTGGTGTTGGATGCATTCTAGATATGCAATAAATACTTGCTGGAGTGAGATGGCTTAGATTCTTTTGGGAGTCTTCTAGTAGTCATAGTGGTAAGCAGAAGCCAGGTTATCCCAGTGTCATTGGCTTGTGCCACTATGTCCAGCTCACCTCGTTGTAGAGACAATGACAGAATAGAAGGCAGCTTTTACTATGAACCAGCACACATGTATCTAGAATGACAGGAAATTTTGGTAATGTATTTTCTCCCCAGTTTGCCCAACTTACAGTGACCTATATAGTAAGTCAAGGTAGCAGGGAGACCAAACCATAAATCTCAGAACATCAGAGATTGAGTCTCAGATTCCTTCTAACTACCTTTGGGCTCTTGGGCAAGTTTTGTCAGCTCTCTGAATCCCTTTCCTCATCTTTAAAATGGAGATAGTAGTCCTTCACAGGGTTGATGTACAGTTAAAATGAGATTTGTCAAGGGGAAGGGCTTAATAAATGTTAATATGCTATAAAATATTTTTTAAAATTATTTTTATTAAGAAGGATTTGGGGAGCTGGGTGTGGTGGTACATGTTTAGTCTTAGCTACTTGGGAAGCTGAGTCAGGAAGATCACTTGATCCAGCAGTTCGAGGCTGCAGTGGCTACTATCACACCTGTGAATAGCCACTACACTGTGCCTGGGCAGCACAGTGAGACCATCTCTCTCTCTAAAAAAAAAAGAAGAAGAAGGATTTGGGATTTGGGTCCTTGTCACTATTATTTGAAAAAGGCAGGCAAGAGTAAAAGGAAGGAAGTAGAGCTAACTTGGAGGTACGCAAATAGTGCTGGTGCGTTATCAGGGAGGAAAGGTGAGTGAGACAATTTCTGAGGCGAGCACCTGAGGATCACGAGCACGTCTATGAGCCAGGTGCAGAGAAGGGGCCCAGTCAGAAAAAAGGTTTCCTTCTTCCTAGGCCTAGAATATTGAGGGAGCTCTGCATGGCTTGGGCATGTGGGGTGGAAGAGCAAGAAACAGGTATGATCTTGATGGTCAAGGCTACAGAAAGATCATGCAGAAGGAGAAGAACGTATGTCAAATCCATGGGCCAAGTGGGATGATGGTAACAATGATTAACTGATATTTACCAAGCACAGTTTGCACCAGGCACTGTGGTAAGTGTTCTATAGGCTGCATCTCAGTTAATCTTCCGCCAACTTCTGAGGTGGTGGTACTGCTATCCCTGCTTTTCTGGTGGGAAACTGGCGCTTTAGAGAAGTTAAGTCATTGTAAGATCAGATCTTGTCCTGCCTGACTAGAGATCTCAGCTTTCAGCCACGGTGCTCCCGTCTCTCGAACCTTGTGGACTCCACTTAGTTTGTTTCCCTCCATTGACTTTGGAGTACAAACTACTTGTGTATGTAAACACACCAGGGGATGCAACGATTGTGGTCTGGGTTGGAAGCTTGTTGCCCTGGAGAAGAGAAAGCACAGGAAAGGCCACAATCCTAGAGAGACAATTGTTTGAAGACACACATCATATGCATGGGCATGTACATGCACATGCGCGCACGCACACACACACACACACACACACACACGTGCGTGCACGCACACACATACCGTTTTCTTTGATTCCCTGGATCATGGCAGCAAAAACTTACCAAAAGCAGTGATGGGAACCCAGATTGGCAGAGAGCAGCGAGGGTGGCGAATTTTGGGTTGGGGCCTCCCTGAAGGAGCCCCATTTCTTCTCAGTGGCGTGGGTTGAGATCACAATCTGTTCTCTGAAGCACATTCCCTTCTTCCTGAGCAGTGCTTATTTCCAGAGCTCTGCAGGGCCTATTATACATCCTGCCCAGCTCCTGGGAGGTGACCCTAATATTTCACTCTTCATATTGCTTATTAACTGAACATGACAGTGCAGTTGAACGGAATGGGCCTAGGAGAGAAAAAAGGGGTATTTTTTTAAGGTTTTTTTTTTTTAATGGCTAGAATCATTTAATCTCAATATGAAAAAGAGATTTTTCCATCTTTTCCTTGAATCTTTTCTTGAGTCACCTCTTTATGGGTACAGAGATGAATAAGTGATAAGACCTAAGAAGCCAACATAAAAATGTAAATGTGATATATTATGATTATTACCAGAATTGAAATTCCAACAACAAAAGCCTCCTACGAGAAGAATGGATTTCAAAGTAATGTTGCAAACTCCCCATCCTAGGAGTTTCAGGCAGATGCTCGATAAGCACCTGGTCATGATGGGGGCCTGGATTCTTGCATCGGACGGGGATATGGACTACGTGATGTGAAAATATGCTCTTCCTGGGGTGCTGACTGTATTATTAAGAAATGGGGCCAAGTCATCTGGTGCCTTTTCAGCTTTTATCTTTCGCCTTTTGTCCTTTCTCCCATTTTTATTTTCTTCTAGGAATGTGGCTGTGATGCTTGAAGGTGGGAAAAGACATTTTATGACAAAAACCACTCGCTGCAGATGGCAGGACAAAAAGAGGAAACTGTGTCCCTGGTGCTATCACAGAGCCTGTTTACCCACCTAGATTCCATACATGGGGACTTTTGTTACAAGAAAAAATAAACCACTATCTAGTTAAATTATTGTGATTGGATTTCTGTCACTTGCAGCCAAATACACTCTTAACTGATATATATACACATATATAATATAGTGAAAAACATTAGAAGACCTGGATTCAAATTCCTTTTCTATCACTTATAATCTATGAGACATTAGGCAAGTTACACAGATCTGACTGAATTTCAATCTTCACATCTGTAATAGATATTAGTAATACCTATTTTTCAGGGTTATTGGATTGATTAAATGAGATAATATAGGTTAAATGGTCTAGCACAGTGCCTGGTACACAGAAGAACCTCAATTTCCTTAATTTTTGTGGTTGGATATCTCCCCAAATGAGGCCTTGAGACTATTAGAACAGATGCTGGTTTTATTGAGGGGCAGCTTCCAGACTTGAGAAGTACATTGATGCATACTTGGGATGATCCATTGTTGGAGAAACAGTATTAGAACTTCTATTTAGATTTATTTTCATCTTTTAAACATTTTTCTGAGTATGTTTTATGTATAAGTATGTATGTATAAATATGGTATAATTTATAAATATAAAATTAAATACATGGGAAGTTAATCAAAATGTAGGCATCATTATCACTTGGATTGCCTGTTAGAAAAGGAAATACCTGGGCCCCCTGAATCAGCAGCTCCATGGTGGGTCCATTAAAGCTTAAAAAACTGCTGAGATGATTTTTACATTCATTCAAGATTTAGAAACAATGGTTAGAGGAAATTCTCTTTATATTCCCAAGACACATGGTGCCAATCTTTTATAGAATTCCAGATCCTTAATACTTTCTTAGCTGCATATAGTAGCATAAGGCTGGTCATCTCATGATTACTATTCGAGGTTATTAAGCCTAAACTTCAAATACACGTGTCTGAATTTGGACCTGCCAAAGGCAAAATTAGGAAGCAGGTAAAATTTGCTTTTTTGACCTTGTTTCTCTCATTTTAGGGTCACTAGATCCCCCTCCTCCTGCAGGCTCACCATGCCCTCAACTTGGGGTTTTGCAAGACCTTCCTTCACTCCTACTCCTGCTCTCTACTGAGACTGGATCATGTGCCCATAATCCAAGAAGTTCCCTTCAACCTCTGTGCTGCGTAAACCCACGTCTGTGGTAATAATGGATTAGTTAAGGAGACAGCCTGGAATAACAAATGAAAAGAGCTTGGATTTTAGAATTATTCATATAATAAACATTCAAAAATACATACTGAAGTCTCATCATCTGATAGACACCATGCTAGGTACTGTGGAGCTAAAATTGAAAGTACTATAGTTCTTACTATGAGAGAATGTGAAGATTAGTAATAAATGTGAACATTTATTACTATGAGGTGACTGCTTTAGTATGGGTATGAACAGAAATATAGGAAAATATTGTTGAGGTCTGCTTAGGGGAGACAAGGATGCTTCCAGAAGAGGCATCACATGAACTGAAGGATGAGGAGTTTGCCAAGAGAGAGAAGAGTGTTCTAGGCAGAGAACTCAGCTGCACAAAGACCCAGAGCAGGAGAGAACTAGAGGTTTCTAGAAACTCGGAGTGGTTTGGTTTTTCTGCAGCATTAAATGTGTGGTGGGAATGTCAGGAAATGTGGGTGGGGCCCAACCATGCCAACCAAAGGAGTTAGGTTTCATACTCTTAGCAACTGGGAGCCATGGAAGAGTTTTAAGGCAGAGGGATACTGTCAGATTTGTGTGTTATAAAGATCATTCTAGCAGCAGAATGGAGGGCAGATTGGAGGCAGCATTAGCCTAGAGAGAAAGACCAGGCAAAAGGGCTAGTGTTACTGACCAGTGAGAGATGATGAGGGCCACAGAAGGAGCTGGTGGTTGGGGTGGAGAGGAGGGGATGGATTTGAGAGATAATCACGGGTTCGAATCAGTAAGACTTGGTGGCTGACTGGATGTGAGCAGTGAGGGACTTGGGTTTCTAGCTCCAGTAATTAGGTGAATGGTAGAGCCATTTCTCGGAAATTGCATTCTAGAAAAGGGGCATCCTCCTGGTTTTGCCACTTGCTAGCTGTGTGAACTTGAAAAGTTATCTGACTTTTCTAAATCTTATTTCTTTTTATCTATAAAGTTAAGTTGTGACCCTAGATGTAATGGTATATAGGAGGCACTCCATCCGTGAAGACTAACAAAAATAACAATCCAAGAAAATCATTCTTTCGAACGTTAAAATGTAAATTTTACTTTTCCCAAGTAATACAATGCTTTAGCATAGTAAAAAATGTATGCATCTTCAGAAAGTCTTGAATTATATGCATATATATATATAGTGGCATTGGCTTGTAGTTGCATACGGAAGCAGTAGAAGGATGTACAAAGGACCATAATAAGTAGTTACCTAAGGGTGGGTGGGAGCACGGGCTGGGAGAATGGGAGGATGAAGACAGGCACGGGAACAAGAGTTTTCAATGGGTCCTCTTTTATATTGTTGTAATTTTTGAACCATGGATGTATTACCTATTTAAAAACATAAAAATTAAAGTCCTGGGGTGACTTTAATGGTATGAATTTCAGACAAGTGTTCAAGGTTCCCATCAAAAGGCCTGGGGTTCTTTTACCTCCATTCCTTTGCATAACCCATGTCTTTTCTAGAATTTTCCTCCCAACCTATTTCACCTTGGCTAACTCCCACTTCACCTCAGGTCTTGGCTCAAATATCACTTCCTTCTTGTTATCCCACTTTCCCTGCTGGCCCATGTTCATTAGATTCTCCTCTCCTGTTTTCTCATGTGATAACTACAGCTGTGATTTTTCTCTCATTGGGCCATAGTTACTGATTTACTTGTCTTTCTACCCATTAGACCATGAGCCCTTGGAACTACACAGCTCATCATAAGTGTTCAAGAAATGAATGAATCCTACATAAGGTGCCTTATGCCATGGACTTTTGGAGACAGTTTCGATTTCAAACATTTGTTCCTTTGTTACCTTAAGCACTAATCAGGCTGATTCTTCTTCCTTTTCCTCTCTCCCTCCCTTCCTGCTGTTACTGAAAGTTTGACACTTGTCCCCAAGGCCACATCAGAAGCACGAGGACAAGTGGTTTGAGGAGACGAAAAGAGGAGTTCATTAATTTGCCAGCAAATGAGGAGGTTGGCAGATTCTCATCTCAAAGTACCAACATCTTCTTTCTGAGCAGAAGTACAGAACTTTTAAAGGTTCTGATCAATGCCATCATCACCTAAAACAATCTGGTGACCCTGCCCAGGTTAATCCTATCTCCTGTGGCACAAAGAACAAAAGACACTCCCCTGCTCCTCCAAACCATTGGTCTGAAGCAGGGATGCAGGCCCTAGTTCTCCAAAAGGAGTGGGGCATGTTTTAAAGAGACATAAAACATTTTTTGCCATTTTCTCAAGCCATTTCTTCTGTTACACTTCCTTCTTTCATTTCTTCCCTCTTTCCTTGCTTCCGTCTTTCTTTCTTTCCCTCCTTTCTTGCTCCCTTCTCTTCCTTTTTTCTTTCTTCCTTTTTTTTCCCCCAAAATACACGCAGAGGTGATCACCTATTTGTGTCTTAATTGTAGCTGTTGAGGAAGGAGTAGAAATCTTTCAGCTATGATGTTGACATAGACAAAGGCAAAAATTCATTTTTATATAATCCCAGGGTCAAAGGGAAACCAGGGGACTTAGAAGAAATTCAGAAGCTGTTTCTCTAATTAGATTGTGAACTCTTTGAAAGAAGAGACAGTATCTTTTCCACTTTTGTATCCCAGGTATGTTGCACAGTGCCTGGTACATAGTATGTGCTCAATAAATGAGTGCTGAAATTAATTGCAAAAATTAGCAGGGCAGATCTTGTCTTCTCTTGAGAATTTTTGTCTGGAAATGAAGAACTCTGAATTTTGAAAATTAAATTAAATATACACAAAAGCAGGATAATAGTTAAGAGTGTAGAATTGAGGGACAGGTAGACCTGTGTTCAAATTCCTTTTTCATTATTAATTATGTGGCCATAGCTAAATCACTTAACTTATCTGAACCTGTCCTCATTTATAAAATACACACACACACACACACGCACGCACGCACGCACGCACACTACCCCACTCCCCCCCAGTCTCCCATGATTATTAAGACAGTTCCATGGGATAACCAAAGTAAAGGCCTGAGCACACGCTGGACACCTGGTACTTGCTCAATGTTATTTCATTGAACATGTTGTGCTCAGCATGTTTCTAGCTATTATACTGAAAATTTTCCAAGGCCAGGCCAATGGCACAGGTCTTAAACTTACAAAAGCTGAAGGAGCTTCAACCAAGAGAGTAAGGTGCTAGGGAAGAGAGACTGGATTAGAAGCCAGTCAGCTGAGGGTTCTTGCCTCTCAAATTGAGTTTTTTGTTAAAGCCAAAATTGGAAGACAGGCGAAGCAAGGCTTTGGAGTCATGGGCAGCAAGCACCACATAATGATTATAGCAAAGTGCAGTGCTGGCTGGTGGCCGTGTGCTTGTTATCTCGGAAGTGCAGCCCTTGTGCCCATCTGATTCATTTTCAACAATACCCCTTTCCGTGGGTGGGATGGAGAAAGGAGGCATGACAAGATTTATAGGAGAGGAATATTTTAAGGCAGGACTAAATAGACTAATATTCCCAGTGCTTTTTAACTCATTGAGTGCCAGGAACCTGGATGAGGCAAAGCATTGGTTTATTAAGCTTTTATTCAGCTCAGCTTTTATTCAGCTCTGTTGACAACACGGTGTGTCTGAGTCACAGGGGGTCAAGTGCAGCTTCTCTGATGAGTCATTGTCTTGCTCCCACTAATGTCCCCAAAGCGGCTGGGGCTGCGTTGTTTACTGGGAGAAGCTACAGCTGTCTGCAGGTACAGACTCTGGTGCCCCAGACCTCACCAGCAGAGCCAAGCGGGCTTAACGTGGGGAGCCTCTGCACTCCTGGAAGGGCCTCACATGTGACAAGCAGTGGGCTGCCTAATGTCATGTGATGGTCCTTTTTCCTTCGATTTGGTATCAAGACCAACGAGTGGGAGCCCAGAGGATCGAGTGAGAGTTAGAAGGAGGGAACAGGACTGACATAGATCACTCAGGATCCCAGCAAGACAGACGGCACGTTCCCCACGGGCCACTGAAGAGTGCTTAGCGGAGAGACTGTTCACAAAGGCGTGGGCAGGGCTCGGGGAAACCCGCGGAGGACAGTGCAGGGTCTCAGGGTAAGCAAGCCTGAATAAGCCAGGGGAGGGGAGGGGCTGCTGGAGTTGGCAGGGAGTGCAAGTATGGAGAAAGTCACCTGAGAGCAGCCGCGGTCAACTTAGAGCGAACCAACAGGAAGAGAGGCGGGGGAATAAGTACCCAACTCACTCTCCTTCCACCCTCCCATCTGTCGTCCTTCCGTAGGCTAAATATACAGGGAAGCCAGAGAGAGGGGAGCTGATGCAGGCTGCGCAGGCAGCCTCTTGGGAAGAGAGCAGGTGGAGAAGCAGGAGAGCGGCTCCTGGGGCAAACAGAAAGAATTACTATGCAGTTCAAGTTGCTAGCTAGACAAGCCAGTCATCTTTTGTGGGTCTCCATTTTGTTTATGAGTAAAATGGGAAATCCCTCTAGCTACTTGAAGGTGTGTGAGAATGGAATGAGATAATGTAGGTAAAGGGATCCGAAAAGCCCTGAAGGGCTTTACAAATGTTGAGTATGACGTTGTTGAATAGCTGCTACTTTTCAAGGAGAAGGGAAGTACAATGTTACCAGAGTGAATTCCTTACTTCCCAGTTGGTTCCCCAGCCTTCCCGAGGCCCTACTGAATATATACCTCACACCTGGTGCTGGGGATGAGCATGGGAACAAAGGCCGGTGGGCTACAAAAAACATGATGGCAGATACAAGGCAGAGCCAGCACTCCCTCCAAAGCCTGTCATATAGTTACAAAGAAAGATTTGAACGTATGTATGTGTGTGTGTATTCCTATATCAATATACGAAATGGATAAAAAGATATGACGATATCTATCTATCAGCTATTTATCCATCCATCCATCCATCCATCCACACAAAGTAATGCAGCCACATGTGCAAAATGGAACTATATGGATAGGAATGATTAGAACTGGATAGGAACGAGGAAGGCTGTTCAGAAGAATGGAGTTTTATGTTGAAAACTGGGTCTTGAAGTGCCAACCTACTGACCTGTTGGGGTGGTTATTCTTTGTCCAGGTTTAAAAGTAGATCTTTTCAAGAAGAGGATAAAATATTTGAGTTCTTTGAGTTTATATCTTTGTTTATTATTCTTTTTATCTCCAGTGCTGGGCATGGTATTCTGAAGGTCCTCAAAAAAGTTTGTTAAATGAATCAGTGAAAAAATATATGGTATTTGTGCTACCTTATTAAGTGAGAAAAGAGAATACATGTGATAACAGTGTCTGCCTAGAGCAGTGATTTCTATGAGAATTCTTCCAATGATGTTTGAAATACTGTACCACTGAAGGCAAAAGAGGAGCCATAGTAAATGAGCTTAGCATGTGCTTTGGATAAGTGATTTGCATAAGATTAGTGTGTGCACAGTCTGCAATCTTAGAAATTTCAAGACAGAAAATGACTGCTCTCTAGAAGATGTTTAGTTTTTTAAGAGCCTATGGCATGCCAGACATGCCTCTCCTAAACTTCACTTCTGGAGCTCAGTAGGAAAAGAAGACAGTGAGGGTGGTGATAGTGTCCTCAGATAGTTGTTGGGTTATTGCAAAGCTTAAAAACAGTGTTTAGCACTCAAGTACTTTTGCATAAACATTAATAGTCTAGGACTCAGGATATGGTAATGAAAGGGAAAGTTAAAGCAACATCAAACTTCTTTGGGCAAATATTAGCCAAATGTTACTGGTGTGGGACTGATCAGAAACAGTGCTCTGGTTGCAGAAAGTGCTGGCTCTGAGTCCATGGGGCACAGCCCAGAGAACAGAGCCCTAGAGCAATGCCAAGCCTTCTTGGTCCTTGAGATAAATTGTTAGCTGGTAGAAGCTCTTCAAATTGGCTAAAGGCTGTGGAGGAAAAAAAGCACAGACTGTACCTACTATCAGCTCCCTGCAGAAGAAAGAAGAGGACATGGCCCATTCAGAAGCCAGAGAGTCACAGAGAATGTTTTTGCTCATTTGCTCAGCTTCAGAGCTGGAGGCATGCGAGGCTGAAATCAGGCTTCTGGTGACCAAAGAGCTCATGTCACACTCCAGCCTAAAACAAAAGACTGCTAAACCCTAGTCAAGGGCTATGCATAATGCCATATGTATATGCCAAGGTGGGCCCTCCTTGTTAATTTTTTCCCATATATTTTTATTCAGGTAAAATTCACACAACATAGACTTAATCATTTTAAAGTGTATAATTCAGTGGCATTTAGTACATTCACAAAGTTGTGTAACCATCATCACTATCTAGTTGTAAGACATTTTCATCACCCCAAAAGGAAACCCCATACCCATTAAGCAGTCACTTCCCATTCTCCCCTCCATCCAGTCTTTGGTAACTACCTATCTGAGTTTTGTCTCTAGGGATTTATTTATTCTGTACTTTAGACAAATGGGATCATCCAATATATGATCTTTTGTGTCTGGCTTTTTTCACTTGGCATAATGTTTTCAAGGTTCATCTACGTTGTAGCATGTGTAGGCACTTCATTCCTATTTATAGCTGAATAATATTCTATTGTGTGGATATGTCATGTTTTGTTTACCCATTCATCAGTTGGTAGAAATTTGTGGTGTTTCTACCTTTTTGCTATTCTGAATAGCGCTGCTACGAACATTTGTATATACCTAAGAGTAGAATTGCTGGATCATATGGTAATTTTAGTTTAACTTATTGAGGAGCTGCAAAACTAGCTTCTACAGTGGCAGCACCCTTTTACCCTCCTACCAGCAATGTATGAGGGTTCCAAATTCCCTACATCTTCACCAACACTTTTATTTCCCAATTTTTGTATTTTATTTCCTAGTGTGTGTGAAGTAGTTTCTCACTGTGGTTTTGATTCACATTTCCCTACTGACTAACAATGTTAATTAAGCATCTTTTCATTCTGCAGTGCATTTTAACTCAATGAACCTCTTCTAAACCTACATCCTTTTGACCTTGAGTACATCTGTAGCAGGATGTAGATAGCAAATTCTCTCACATGTAGATTTTGTTCAGCTCTCTTTGAGTCACATAGAGCAGGCTAACAGAGCCTAATAAACACTCCTAGGTGACAGTGTGCATATGGAAATAGATGAGGAACTTTTTCAGAGGTGATATTTATTAAAACTATGCTATTAATAGAACATTTATTTTTTTTGCACTGAAGTTTTATTTTAAAACCTGCCCTGGAAAGGCAAATGGGACAAATAGGAAATCCCTCACTTTATGGTCTTGAGTATCTCTTGGATTGGGGCAACCAATACCTGTGAGTTTCAGTCTTGCCTTTGTTGCTGAGTGACCTCTGACTTTTAACAAGACTTCCAACTCCTACTGTATGTTAAGACATCACTCCATGCTTCATTTCCCACCAGCTCAAGTGTGCAGGAGGATGATGAGCTCCTGCAAGGTCCCGTGGGAGACCCACAGATGAACTTGCTGGGATGAGGTTGGAAGAATCTTCTCATGTGACCCATCCATTTTGACATCTCTGGCATGGACTGGATTTCTCCTTCATTAGGGCCATCACCTCTTTTTGATGCCAACTTCTTGAGGCAGAAAGGGTAATGTGTGTCTCATTAGAAAGAGAGAAAATTGAGCATCCCCAGAATTGTCTCACATCACGGTTATGTTTTTTAGCTACAAAAACAGATTTACATTAAAACAGAAACAGAGAAATGTGAAAAATGATACGAAATTAGAAACCACATTTTGTGCTACCTTTTTTAATAAGTAGGTTAGCTCTCTAGAATTGTTAAGTTTAGAAGAGCTAAGAAACTAAATAATTTAGCACCAAGGTCTTCAACTGACCTGATATTGGCCCAGGTATCAGGGTGATGTCTGCAGCCAGGATCTGATTAGATTCTTCTTGCTAGGAATTTTTTTTCTTACTGTTAGAATTCAACCTCCCTTCCCTAATATTTAACCTTTCCTCTGATACTTAGGAACATTCTAAAATATTTTAAATTTTGAACTGAGACTAACTCCTTAGACAATAAAAAAATTTAATCCCACTCTCAAGAACAAACCTTTTCTCACTTTGCCAATCACACTCAGCTTTCCTTGCTTTAATCACCTAGTTAGTAGGATTCTAGCTGGAGGCCCTTTTGTCCTG
>JAQIFY010001376.1:0-14228 GCA_028533085.1 Varecia variegata | reverse complement strand
GCCACTGCGGTCCCCAGCGGGGGTCGCCCCGTACGCCGCCAGCGCGCCCCCCCGCGGCCACTGCGGGAGGAGCGAGAGGGGAGATCGGCGCCTCTGGCGGAACCGACCGCCCGCAGGGTTCTCTTACAGAAAAGCAGCAGGAAGAAAAGGATGAGGTCGACTCCGTGCTCCTTTCTGCGTCCAAGATCCTAAAGTCCTCGGTGGGGGTAAAGAACGGTAGTGGCAGTGAAACAGGTAAAATCGCCAAGGCCAGGGCGCTGATGGCCGTAAAATCCTCCTTTTACTACAGGCCTTGCTTAAGTACACCCAACTGGTGTGCTTCTAGTATTAAATAACTATTATTGGGATACTAACAATAGCGAGCACGGCCCTCTTCCGTGCTGTTCTAATGCACGTAAGCATTTAATCCTCGCAACAACCCCGTGAAGTAGGTGCTATCATTATCCCCACTTAAGAGGTGAGGAAACAGGCAGAGAGAGGTTAACTAACTCCCTGAGGTCACACAGGTAGCAAGGGATAGAGCAGGCATTCAGCAGGGCGGCTCCGGAGTACAGCTCTTAACCACGACTCTATATATACTGCTTTTCTGAATGCCAAATAAGAATTGTGGAATTTTTTTGGACAGACACTAAAACAATATACAGTCGGTCCTCTGTATCTATGAGTTCCGAATTATCAAATTCAACCAACTGCAGTTAGAAAATATTCGGGTAGGGAAAAAAAAAAACCAGTAAAAAATAACAATACAATATTTTAAAATACAAATTTTCAAAATGCAATGTGACAACCATTTACATAGCATTTACATTGGATTGGGAATTATGAGTAATCAAAAGATGATTTAAAGTATACGGAGGATGTGAACAGGTTACATGCAATTACTACACTGTTTTATATCAGGGACTTGAGCATCTGCAGATTTTGGTGTCTGTGGGTGTCCTGGAACCAATCCCCAGAGGATACTGAGGGCTAACTGTATACTTTTTCTAAAGAAAACTACTTTTTACAGTAAATATTTGTGGACTGCAGGATATTTTACAGGGAGGATGTTTATGTCCACAAAACCATGAATGAGATATGTGTAAATACTCAGCTAGGGGAATCGGAGAGCACTAAAGTTGGAGTCTCATTTCCTTGAGACAAGGCCAAGCCATCCACCTCTCCGAGGGGCCTGGTGTTTGGAGTGAGATGCCAGATGCCGACAGGGGCGGTGTCATAACCCACCTGTGGCATGTGGGTGATCCCCATACAGAGGTGCAGAGAGAAGTGCTGAGGCAGCAGAGGTTTGAGGTCGGGACAGGATTTCTGCACCTTCACAACTCAAATACCTTGTCAAGGGCCCTGAAAGAAGAGACTAGGGACAGCCACAGCTCAGTAGAAGAAAGATAGCTGCAGCCCCGGCACCACCAGGATGAGCAACATCCCAGGGGAGGCCTGCAGCACAATGACTGGCCAGACCCCTCTCCACCCTTCCGCCTCCCACATCCGTCCATGTGGATGTGCAGACTTCCCTGTGCAATGCAGAGGGGGACAGGGGACCCCTGAAGAGGGGAGAAAGAGTCCTCACAGAAAGTTTAGACACTGAGTAAGCTCGGTATTTACTTCAAAGAGACTAAGGTCAGAAGAGATGGAGGTAACTTAATTTAGTAAGATCACATGTTTTATGAGTGAGACTTAGGGCTCTGGAGGAAAATGTCAGCATTTATAGAAAATAAAGTTACATGCAAAATAGCACATGTATTTGTTTAAGAGTTATAGTCTTTCTTGCTAGAACACAATGGTTAAAGGGCAGGGTTAGCACAGGGCAGGTTCTCAATAAATGCCAGATCTCCTAAGGCAGCTGCTGCCACGGACAGCAGGGATTTCCTACCTGCAACTACAAGCAAGGTTAGGAGGTATGCCTTGTGCCCTCCCCTCTTTCTCTTTCCTGTCTACACTTCATTGTCACCAAGTGATCCATTCCCTGTGTACTAATAATGACCCAATTTGCATAAATACTGCCAAGTTAGAAAGTTATATAATATTTCCAAGGTCTCTTTGATTTCAGAAGAACTAGTGGTTAACCTAATTAACCCTTGACTTATTGGAACGGGTGTGTGAGAGATACTTTTGAACTTCAGGATGTCCAGTGTGTTGTTCCTGGCAGCCCTCTTCTGCCCAGGCCTTCACTCATTCATTCATTTATTGAACAACTATTTCTGAGCACCTGCTAGGTATCAAGTGCTGTTCTGGTGCTGGGGATCCAAGAAGAAACAAAACATACAAGACCCCTGCTTGTATGAAGCTTAACTTCTAGTAGGGGAACGGACAGAAAAAGGGTATCGTGTGTAAGAGGGGCGTGATTCCTATGGAGAAAAGTAAGGGTGAGAGCAGGGCAGGGGAGGGTGTGAAGTGGCAGAGGTGGGAGAGTGTGCAACTTTACATAGGGGGTAGGACAGGACCTCGCTCAGCAGGTCACATCCGAGCGAAGACCAGAAAGAGGTGGAGGAGGAATCCATGCAGATTTCTGAGAAAGAGAATTCCAGACAGTGAGAACAGCAGCTGCAACGGTGCTGAGGCGGGGAGCATGGCTGGCGTGTTTGAGGAACAGCCTTGTGAACAGTGCAGAATGAGTAAGGAGAGGGGGGCTTTGTAGTTCCATGGAAGGATTTGGGGTTTATTCTGAGCAAAATGGAAACATTGGAGAGTTATAAGTAGCCTGTCTCCCCTCCATCTTGACTAGAAATTTTAAATTTATCAAATCATCATCATCTCACCTCTGCAGTAATGAGTTAGGAGATATCTCTTGAGCATTTACAGTGTAGCATGCCCTGAACTAAGGGCTTTACCTGCAAACTAGACACCTGCCTAGAGTTACCCTCACAGCGAGTGTGTGGCAAAGCCAGGATTCAAATCAGGGCAGCCTGACTCCATAGGTCACACACACAAGGACTACGGCAATGTCTCATGCAGTGCACCACTCTTCGCAAGGCTTGTAAAATGGGTCCATCTAGGAATGAACTTGAATTGTCATAGCAAAGCTCAGTATTTAAACCTGAGAGTTGCAAATCAGACTGCAGAGTGCCTATCATCCTGTATAGAATCATTACTATGTAGCATTTTCAAAACTCATTTGTTCTTTTTGATCTGTTCCCTACAGATGTGCACTTTATACTTTTTGTATACATTGACTACAATATAATTTTTTGCAGCCTTCAGAATAAATTCCCCATATTGTTACCTTAATTATCTCCAAAGTAATCCCACTGATAACTATCTTGTTTTTCACTTTTGACACTTAAAATATGAAACGGCTAGAGAATTTAAGTTGAATATGAGTAATATTCCCAATAGACTATAATATTGAGAGGCGGGGCCATATCTTCCACTTTGTCTATATGCCTCCCAATATTGTATGTGTAGCAGGTACTTAATAAATAGGGAAGTGTGATTGTGTTTTGTCTCCTATAGTTCTTTGATAATCTCCCTTCTAAAACCACATAATTCTATGTGACTGTTTTAAGTATTGCTGAATTTGAAAATTACCTTTCCTTTGGGAATAAGCAGCAGCCAATGTCTCTAAAACTCATAAGGAAAACAAAAAGTTATTTTAATAGCTTTTAAAAATAGATGAATCCAACTCCCTGCCTACTCTCTGCCTGCATGGAATTATCTGAACAGTGCTAGAGAAAAACACTCACTTTTGAGTCAAACCATGAATCTAAAATGAGCACTCAATGCTATTTGGAAAACTTACTTTATTTTCCCAGCAAATTCTTTTTCAAACTCTCTGCAAGGTAACTATTTTATTCCTCTCATCCTCCTCAAATCTCCGATGCCGCTCTCCACTGCCTCTCCACTCATGGCGTGATCTCACACCATATGACAAAAGTAGAAGCAGTGAGACCAAAACTCTCTCCTCTTCAACCTTCACATTTGCTAACCTACCTCCCTCGGTATGTGTATTCTCTGCCTTCCCTCTTTCAGTGGAACCATTGTCCCTGCTCAATCAAAGGTCATTTCCTCCAGATTCCATCTCTTCTGGAATTCTCAAGTATTTCGCTTCTACAATTAGTCTCCCTCATTCTCCAGAATTATTATTTTCTCCCTTCCTACTATATGATTCCAACCACAAACAAGCACATCAGAATGGCCCAAAGATTAAAATAATCCTTCTTGACCTTCACATCTTTTCCAATATGGACCCTGGTCCCTTCCACAGTAAAACTAGAAAGAGCTGCCTATATGCAGTGCCCACAAATATTCACTTTCCAGTCTCCCCTGAAGCCACTTCACTTGGGCTTCTGTGCCTGTCACACCACAGACACCACCCTTCTCTGCCAGCGGTGACATCCATTGCCCAATAAAGTGCTTGTTGCCACTCCTATGAACCATGGACTTGTATATCCACCTGACAATTTGACATGTATACCTTGCTGTCTAACAGACAACTCAACTTTAACATATTCAAAAACAGTTTTTTCTCCTAAAGTATGTTCCTACCCCATTCTTTTCCATTTCAGTAAATGACATCATCATTTCTCCATCTGCTCTCACCAAAAGCCAAGGAGTCATCCTTCATTCCTCCCTCCTGACCCCATCTAATCCTCTAGCAATTCTGCTTGCCTTATCTCCAACGTGTACCCTGAATCCACCTACTTTTCTCCATCTCCCCGCCCCCACCATTCTAGTCCAAGATACCTTCAACTCCACTTGGACTATTGCAATAGCCCTGCATTCCCTCCCCGCCCCCCACTATAATTCATTATCACGTAGTAGAGTGACCTGTACGCTTTTCAGTAGGTGAAATCATTCTCACAATCAAAACCCTGCACAGCTTCCCATTTCACTTAAAGTGAAAGCCAAATGCTTCAGTGTGGCCTGTGAGGCCCTACATGACCTAGCCCCTTCCTCCCCCTTCAACGTCTTACCACCCTGCACCCTCATCGGCTCATGAAGCTGTACCGTGCTGGCTTCCTCTCTGCTCTGCAAACGCAGAACACTTGCTCTCTTCAGGGCCTGGCTGTTTCCTCCGGTCAGAAGCTTTCCTACAGGTGCTTACCTGGCTGGCCCCTTAGGACTCCAGGCCAAAATCCCATATGGCCAGATAGGGCTTTTTTACCCACCCTATCCAGCGCTGTTCACTTCCCCACTCACAGGTGCAGCCTAGTTTCTTTGTGTCATTTATCACTTTGCAAGAACCTTGTTTATTTCTTTGTTCGCTGCCTTTTCTGTTTGCTCCTTTAGAATGTAGGCGCCCCGAGAGCAGGTGCCTTGACTGTCTTGGTCACTGCTGTATCTTTAGCACCTACCATAGGGCACACCCTAAAGGGCACACTCAATATTCGAATGAATGATGTTGTTGAAGGAATGAACCACTCAAACATGAAACCAAAAAAAAGTCTGAATCATTAAGTTATAAAAATTATTCTAGACTTTCGGGGAGAGATTTCAGAGCAAAAGAATATCCCAGATCTCCCTCGTCCACTACCAAATGGAAGGAACAAAAAAAAAGTGCTAGAAAACCAGCAAAAAAATTCACCAGCAGAACCCAAAGAAGGAAGGGGGCACCCTTTCAGGACATAAAATTGAAAAGTGGAAGCCAAAGATAAAAACAGAAGATTCTAGCAAGGCAAAGCACAGCCTTGCTCCTAACTCTGTCCCTGACTTTCAGAAGCAATAAAGCAAGTCAAAATCCTGAAACTACTCATTAATGCCCCCCCTCCATGTATGAATACAGAAAGAAAGAGGAAATACCTGTGTCTTTCTATTGATTTGGGGTGGGTACAGGGAGCAGTGCTGGAATAGACAGGTAAACCTGGACATCAATTAACAGGAGCTTAGTTTGAGAAAAGGAGAGGTTCTGGGTATGGCTGCCACTAGCCCTTGGAGTGCCTTTGTGTGCATTAGAAAAAGGTCTACCCTCCTCTAGAAGGATGCAAACTCACACAGGGTGCTGGGTAGCTGAATGGAGTGGAGCATGGGTTGGATTTAAGCCCCCATATATCCTTTTTGGCCAGGAGCCCTTGTGCAGTGAACAACCCAAACAATCATATGTGGTAATCCTAGTTCCAGAGCTCCATACTAAATTGAAAGAATGGCCCAAATCAAGAGAGTACCTTATGGTAATAGGATACACCTCCCATTAGATTTATAACAAAAGTCTCAGAGAACAACACAACAAAGATCGCATCCTCCAACAAAGGCTCTCAACACAGCTCCAAAAGATCTCTCCTCCTCCAGACCCCTGCACCCAATTTTTAGGCTATAGGAAAAATGGATAGGAAAATACCCTGGCCCTGAAACTATTGATTAAAGGGATATATGATACTAGTGGTACTTAGGGAAGGATCTCAAGAGAAATCTTCTACATTGTCAAAGCAAATAGAAATTCTGAACAGAGTTACTCAGGTTAAACATGAGCCATATGAAAAGAACCAGCTTAGTAACTCCACAATCCTGTGACCAAAAAAGGAAGGAGATGGAAAATAAATATAGAAGCCATGTATATATCCCATTGTTCTTTCTTTAAAAGCTATCATTTACTGTATCCCTTTATCAAGTCTGTATGTTTCTTTTGGTCCCATATTTCTCACTTGGTTTTAGCAAAAGGAATCGTATATTTAGCTTTGAACTTGCAAGTCCTCCTAATAAAACAAAGGAAATCTGAACAGAAAAGGGAACCTATTGCTGCAGGTACAGGAAAGATATGGAATTTTGAACAGTAACACCAATAAGAATAAAGTTGAAGGCTGAAGATATTTACAAGAATGATATCCTATCTTCATGTTTAAATAAAGACCTTTGTGGAGCCGGGCGTGGCGGCTCATGCCTGTAATCCTAGCACTCTGGGAGGCCGAGGCAGGAGGATCGCTCGAGGTCAGGAGTTCGAGACCAGCCTGAGCAAGAGCGAGACCCTGTCTCTACTAAAAATAGAAAGAAATTATCTGGACAGCTAAAATATATATAGAAAAATTAGCCGGGCATGGTGGTGCATGCCTGTAGTCCCAGCTACTTGGGAGGCTGAGGCAGTAGGATCGCTTGAGCCCAGAAGTTTGAGGTTGCTGTGAGGTAGGCTGATGCCACGGCACTCACTCTAGCCCGGGCAACAGAGCAAGACTCTGTCTCAAAAAAAAAAAAAAAAAAAAAAAAGACCTTTGTGGGAATTATGGTTACAGAACAGAATGTAAACATCATAAAACTTCAGTATAAAAATGATATACTAGCAAATATCATGAAAAGGGAGGATAGATGTGAAAGGATAGAATGCTAATTTTCTCATCTCTCTTGGCAGGCAGTAAATCAACACTGAATACAATAGAAATGTATGTTATTTAAAAGCATAAAGATTCCAACTTCTTAATCTTTTTCATGATATATATCTTCATTAGTTTAGAGGGATCTCTTAAAAAGAATCTCTCATATAGTGAAAAAATACAAATACTAGCAATAACTTCCACTATTTGCAGTTTTTTACTTTGTTAAGTTGAAGTAAATACAGATTTAATATTCTTTATGTAAAAGTAGCATGTATAAAATGATTCACTGTTCTAAAATCATTTCTTTTTTTTCCACATATGTGCACAGAGAGCTGTTTGAAAGGTACCTAAAATTAACAATGGTTCTAGGTGGGATCTAGGTATATATTCTTCTTGATTTGCACTTTGATCTATTTGAGTTTATTAGAAGAGGTTACTTTAGGGTCTAAAGAACTTTGGGATGCCTTCCTGTGCTGGGCCTGGCCTTCCTTCAGTTCCTTTTTGTCTCAACAAGATGAACACTTCAAACTACTAGGAATTTAACTGCCATTTTATTCCCACTAAGAGGCAAAGCTAAGCAAGATGGGGATAGACTCGCCATCCCTCCCTGCCCTCTAGCTGAAGGTGGGATTCTTCAACTGGCCAGTAGCCCCGGGCTCTGAGCCAGTGCTGCTCTTTTGGTAGTGAGGCCAGCTGGCAGAGGGGGTGCCTGGACTTTGCAACCAGCTCCTGGCAGACTGCCAGTCCGATGGAGAAGGTTTGCTGACCTCCTTTAAAATCTTCTCATAGGGCAGAAATTGTCAGCCTAGTAGAACATTCAATCATAGCTCTCATTTTATTTAAGACATTGAAAGTTTTTACATTCTTTAATAAAAAAATTTACACAGCAAGCAAGTAGCCTAACATTTGGACAAAGAGGGATGTATGTTACGAAACCTGCCAACATTATAGTCTCTCTCCTGTTGCAGATCTATAATCTATCTAGGAAGGTATCAAGCAAGTGACATCCTGCCTGTTTATCAAGAGAAGTTCAAGTACTTCTGTCTACTGTATCCTAGCATCAGAGTCACCAAGGAAAAAGATGGAATGATGATTTACTCACATAGAGACAGAGCCAGATTAATGTCAGTAGTGGGTGTTGGTTCCCCATAGCTAGAGGGTCCTTCCTGCAGCCCATGCAGGGCCACTGGCCTGCACACACCCCTCTTGTGCTGCAGCAGAAGGACCTGTCCCCTCCCAGCAAGGAGATTGGCCAGGGGCCATATGACACATACACTTAAGCAGAACAAAGGAGTACACACTGAGTTTGAAACGGGGAAAGGTATTTCCACACAAGGTACCAAGTCCAGCACAGGCTGTGAGGACTCTTTATCTCTTGGTAAAGAAGTGTTCCAGGCCCAAGGAAAATATCATGAAAATCGGGGAGTAGATGTGGAAGATATATATATAAAATGCCGAGAGGCGATCCAAAGATTGTGCGCATGAGACTGCCTTTCCCAAGGGAAGGAACACATGGATCATCTTTATGGTACTTTGCTTAAGAGCAAGACAAAATTATGCTGTCAATCCAACTTGTTTTCCGTAAGGGAAAAAACCATCACCTGGAACTTTCATAGACATTGAGGCCTATATAATACTTTGCCAAGGGTCTCCTATAACATGAGGATTATTAGTTTTGTTTTTTAAAAAAAGAATGTAGTTTGTATCCCAGAAACAAAGATATTTGAGTTTTTGAGAGTTCCAAGTTTGGTGTTGCAAATTAATGGCTTACTACAAAAGTAAAGACACTATTACAACCTCGAGTGGGTATTTTAAGTCAAGTGAGAATTATTTTCTAAACTTATTATGTGAGTAGCATAGTGGGAATATCAAATGTTCTCATTATCTCTCTGTCTCACTCTCCAAGAAAGTTAGGAGACTGCTTTCTATTACAGCTGTTTAAAATTAAAATTTGAGAATTAAATCATGTGGTTTTTCAATTTTCTTTCTTAGAACATGGCTGCATATCAGAATCAGAAAATCAACTCCAACCACAATCAGCACTGAAAGTGAGTATATTTCATTTTATTGTCTCCAAAATCTTGTGTAAAGGATGATCTTTTTCAGAATAAATACTTCCTAAATGCATATGGGTTCTTCCACTTTATCCTCCAAAACTCTTCATGAGAGTGTGTTGGAGAGTTACCAAAAATGACGAAGGATTTTAGATACCTGACCCTCATGGGATCCTTTCTGGTAATAGGCAACTTTATGGGACATAAAAAAATCATAACAATTCAAATATATGTTCACCTACCTAAAAGTATTCAATTTCATACTTTGTTTGATGTTGTTATAGGTCCTTCAGCATCAGTTGGAATCATTTCAGGCTCTGCGAATGCAGACTTTGCAGAATGTTAGCATGGTATGTTTCTTTTCATCTCTATATATGAAATATCTAAATTTAAAGTACCATTGCATCTTCTAAGCTGATGATCACTAGCCAGTTGATTCACTGATATAGAATTTAATATAACAGAGGCCACAACATATTCTAGGCTCAAAATTTGTTTTAAGGAAACTACATTCTTCTCTCTGTTACACTTGTATTTGATTATGAGCCAAAAAGAGATAGCACTCACTAATTTTTTAAAATACACATTTAAAGTGCTACTACAGATAGTCTGCAAATAGGGACTCTCATTACAAGTGATATAAACTCTAATTCAAACTGGTTCAGGGAAAAAAATGCACTTTAATAGTTCAAGTAACTGGAAGTCCTGGAGATAGCTCACTTCAGGACAGCTTAATCCCTGTGATCAGGACTCAGTGGCATCAGGAACAAGTCTCTTGATACCGCTTTCCACAGCAGTGCATTCTCGGATTCCTTATGATGGCAAAAGATCTACTTACAGTTCCAATCCTTTATCCTTCAAGATTCAAGTCAGAAAAGAGAGTACACTTTGCTCTTAATGTTTTTATAATACTAAGGTTCCAGGCCTGATTCAGACTGCCTCAGATTGGGTCCCAGGCAATGTTTGAACCCATCGCTGTCCAGACAGATGCTGTTCTCTGACTGGTTAGCTCTGAGTCACACACCTGCCCTGGGAGCTAGAGGTAAGATCAGTATCACCAAAGGCACATGGGCTTCAATCAGAAGAAATAAGGAGTAGTGTAAACAGAAGGCTAGGGTATGGATATCGGGAGTGTATAATACACACATGTTCACTAAAGACCCAATATAAACTTCATCCTGATGTTCGTATACTAAAAGCACCTGAAGAGAAGTCAGAAGAGAAGATAAACTCCTCCTGAGGGTGACAGAATAGACTCCTAAATAAGATCAAAGGTCTCTTATTTATTCTATAACATAAAAGTCTAACACCTAAAATTACTTGAACATAGTTCATAGAATTTTATTATTTTACTAAATTAAGTTTTTCTGATTTTATAATCATATAATAAAGGCATAATTTTCTTAAATATTCCTTTATGATAGAGATTATAATAATTTATATTCTATATGATGGGAAAGAATTGTTATGGGCAGAAAATTTAAAGGTATCTTTTAATTATATCTGTTATCCCCATACACTCATAGTTTATAAATCTGAAATCAAATTCTAACATACTCAATTTATCTTTTAAAGGTACAATCTGAAATCAGTGAAATATTGAACAAAAGTATTATTGAAGTAGAAAACCCTCAATGTAGCTCAGACAAAAATCTAGTATTCAGCTCACGCATTGAAAAGGACTTGGTATGTTATTCTATACAAATCATTTCTATACGTAGGTACTTCAAAAATGTGACTACCACCGGTTTCTCTTCATTGTTACATTCTCCCCTTCTTTACAGGAAGAATGGACCGTCAGAGATGAAAATAAGGAAATTCCTGTCCTGAAAACCTTAAAAGATGTGCGTTTACTTCCACAATTTCCCCATTTCTCTTAAGAGAGTCTGTGAGGGACATTTGACTTAGTCTAGATATCAAAAGATTCTCAAGTAAATTCAAATACAAGGCAGTTTTTATGGCCTATCTATTCACTTAGGATTGACCTAGACCTGGGGAGAATTCCCTGGAACAGCTCCAAACCAGAGTTACCATCACTGTGTCCACATAGATCCACATTTACAGGATAGTCACAGCCCTAAAATCACCCAAACTAGGAATGCAGGCTCAGGTTGACAGATAGCCCAGCAGTGGAAATATTCATTTTCCTTAAACTCCCATTTCACCTATTGCTTCCATCTTCCTGACTTATCTATGGTGGTCTCTTGAAGAATGCTAAATTTCTATTTCTGAAATTGGGGGGTTGGCCTCTGTATCTCACCCCCTAAGGAAGTAAGTGCCAGTTCTAAGGAAATTGTGAAGACCAGAGTTACAGATCTCAAAACAACTGTTAAATTTTCTGGAGAAAATGAATTGTACTTGTTGGGATTTTTTTTTTTTTTTTGCTGTAGAAATGGATAAAGTACTTGTTTTGGTTGTATAAATAAATCCTCCACAAAATATTATCTTAATTTCTTGGCTGTGTGGCAAATGACAGTACATTTATAGCACTCTTTTTATTGTTACTAGCCTATAGAGAATCAAGAAGGAATCCTCTCTATGGAGAAAATGCATCATTTTGAAGATTCTAGAACTCTTCATTCAGTGGAAGAAAAATTCATTAGTGATAATGTTAACAGTCTTCCTCAAAATATAAATATTCCATCCCAGATACATTTCAAGGACATAGTAACTCTGAGAACTTCAACAGATAATTCATCTTTAAATGTAATTGTGAACCCTTCAGAAAATTCTGAAATGTTGAAGAATTATAATAACCTTCATAGTTTTCTACCTGCTGCCCCTCAAAATGTGATGTCTCAAGCTGATACAGTAATTCTGGATAAATCCAAAATTACTGTGCCTTTTCTCAAGCACGGATTTTGTGAAAATTTGGATGATATTTGCTACTCTATCAAACAAATGAAGGAAGAACTTCAAAAGTCACATGAGAGGGAACTGGCACTTACAAATGAACTTCAAACTTTAAAAACTGATGCAAATATTCAAAGTAATGGTAAATATGACCTGCCCCCTATTCATAAAGAAAAAATTAACTTTATTAAGGAAGAAAACACAGAAGGTAACTTAAATGAAGACATAAAATCAAAGAGGATTTCAGAATTAGAGGCATTAGTAAACAAATTACTCCCATTCAGGGAAACAGTGTCAAAAATCCATGTGAATTTTTGTAGGAAATGTAAAAAATTATCTAAGAGTGAAATACACAGGGGAAAGAAGAATGAGAAAAACAGTAAGGAAATTCCTATCACAGGCAAGAATATTACAGATTTAAAATTCCATTCCAGGGTACCAAGATATACACTGCCATTCCTTGACCAAACAAAACATGACATGAAAGACCAAGAAAGGCAACCATTTATAGCAAAACAAGGATCAATAGTATTTGAAAATCAGAAAACATCCAAAGTCAATTCTGTTACTGAGCAGTGTGTTGCAAAAATTCAGTACTTACAGAATTACCTAAAAGAATCTAAGCAGATACAGAAAAAAGTAACAGAACTGGAGAATGAAAATCTAACCCTTAAGACCAAAATAAAACCTCTTGTCTTTACCACACAATCTCTGATACAGAAAATTGAAACATATGAAAAACAACTTAAGAATTTGATGGAAGAAAAAAGCATTATTCAGTCTAAGTTAATTACAACAGAAGAAGATGGCAAGGAGTGTCTTAAAGAATTAAAAAAAATAATTAGTAAATATAATGTTCTCCAAAGCCAAAATAAAACTCTAGAGGAAAAAAATAGCCAACTCTCTTTGGAGAAGCAACAAATGATAGAAGCATTAGATCAACTAAAAAGTAAGGAACACAAAACTCAAAATGATATGGCCATTGTCAATAATGAAAATAATCGAATGAATATAGAAATGGAAGCAATGAAAACAAATATTTTATTGATTCAAGATGAAAAACAAATGTTAGAGAAAAAAACATACCAGCTTCTAAAGGAAAAAAGCTCACATGAAAATGAACTAAAAGAAAACCAGTTAGAGATAATGCAGCTAAAAGAGAAAGAAAGATTAGCAAAAACTGAACAAGAGACACTTCTTCAAATAATAGAAACAATTAAAAATGAAAAACTTAATCTTGAAACAACATTACAAGAATCTACTGCTGCTAGACAAATGATGGAAAGAGAAATTGAGAATATCCAAACCTATCAATCTACTGCAGAAGAGAATTTTCTGAAAGAAATAAAAAATGCAAAATCAGAAGCAAATATTTATAAGAATAGCTTGTCAGAAATTGGCAAGGAATGTGAAATGTTATCAAAAATGGTAATGGAAATTAAAACAGATAATGAGATTCTGAAAGAAGAACTAAAGAAAAATAGTCAAGAAAATATAAAATTTGAAAACAGCATCTGTAGACTTACTGAAGACAAAATACTTTTAGAAAACTATGTAAGAAGTATAGAAAATGAAAGGGATACCTTGGAATTTGAGATGCGGAATCTTCAACGAGAATATTCAAGTTTAAGCGATAAAATTTGTAGTCAGCATAATGATCTATCAAAAACAGCTTACATTTCCAGAAGAGAGAAATTCCATTTTGACAACTACGATATTTATGAAAACACTTCCAGTCCTAGAAGTAGGTCATTAGCTCCTGATTTGAAAGGTATGTATGTTGTGGTAGACTATTAGAGATGTGTTTTAAGATTCTTTTAGCCTGTTGGGCACTAGCCAGAGTATAGAAATAAGAAGAAAACTTTAAGATGAATACAATTTAGTTTTGTAAGATTTGTATCCAATTTATTATATAGTGGAATTAGTCAGGAATTTTTTTTCTTTAGATAAAATGCATATTTTATTTATATTACTTATTTACATTGTATATGCACAAAGCAACTTTGGCAGGGGGCAGGAAGATTTTAATTATTATCATTCTGAAGTATAATTAGCACTCCACCTTTAAAAAATTCTTCTTTTT